>JAFCGX010000316.1:0-15353 GCA_019023105.1 Diglossa brunneiventris
TGGGGACTTTGAGGATGTTGGGGACATTGGGGACATTGGGTTTGTCCAGCAGCTCGTGGGCAATGCCACCACCGCAGTCCATGATCCTGGGGACATCGGGGACATTGGGGACATTGGGACATTGGGACATTCAGGGCATTGGGGACATTGGGGACATTCAGGGCATTGGGGACATTGGGGGCATTGGGGACATTCAGGGATTGGGGACATTGGGGACATTGAGGGGACATTGGGGACAGCGGGGACAGCGGGGACATTCAGGGGATTGGGGACATTCAGGACACTGGGGACACTGGGGACATTCAGGGCATTGGGGACATTGGGTTTGTCCAGCAGCTCGTGGGGAATGCCACCGCCCCGGTCCGAGATCCTGGGGACAGCGGGGACAGCGGGGACATTCAGGGATTGGGGACATTGGGGACATTGAGGGGATTGGGGACATTGGGGACATTCAGGGGATTGGACACTGGGGACATTGGGGACATTGGGGACAGTGGGGACATTGAGGGGATTGGGGACATTGGGGACATCAAGGACATCAAGAACATTGGGGACATTCAGGGCATTGGGGACATAGGGGACATTGGGGACATTGGGGACATGGCAGATTTGGGACATTGGGGGTGTTGGTGGACATTGAGGGGACATTGGGGACATTCAGGGGATTGGGGACATTGGGGACATTGGGGACATTGGAGACGTCTGGGAGATTTGGGACATTGGGGACACTGGGGACATTCAGGGCATTGGGGACATTCAGGACATTGGGGACATTGGGGACATTTGGGGATGTTGAGGGCGTTGAGGACTTTTGGGGTGTTGGGGACCTTGGGGACATTGGGGACATTCAGCAGCGTTGGACACCTCAAGGACCCTTTGGGGACATCTTTGGGGTCACCCTGGGGACACCTCGAGGACACCCTGGGGACACCTCGGGGACACCTTGGGACACCCTGGGGACACCTTGGGGACACTCTGGGGACACCCTGGGGACACCTTGGGACACCCTGGGGACACCCCGGGACACCTTGGGGACACCTCGGGGACACCTCGGGGACACTTTGGGGACACCCTGGGACACTTTGGGGACACCCTGGGGACACCTTGGGGACAACCCTGGGGACACCTCGGGGACACCTTGGGGACACCTTGGGGACACTCTGGGGACACCTTGGGGACACTTTGGGGACACGCTGGGGTCCCCCGTACCGGATGACGAGGTCGATGTCGTTGTTGGCGATTGTCACCACGATGTCGGGGACGTTGTAGGGCGTGTCCAGGTGCGACTCCATGGTGGCCCTGGCACCCCAAATGTCACCGGGGTCACCCCAGATGTCACCGGGGTCACCCCAAAATGTCACCACGGTCACCCCAAAATGTCACCAAGGTCACCCCAAAATGGCACCGGGGTCACCCCAAATGGCACCGGGGTCACCCCAGATGTCACTGGGGTCACCCCAAATGTCACCCCAGGACCCCAAAATGTCACCAAGGTCACCCCAAATGGCATCGGGGTCACCCCAAATGTCACCGGGGTCACCCAAAATGTCACTGGGGTCATCAGAGACCCCAAAATGTCACCCCAAGACCCCAAAATGTCACCAGGGTCACCCCAAAATGTCACCTGGGTCACCCCAAAATGTCACCGGGGTCACCTCAGGGTCATCAGAGACCCCAAAATGTCACCCCAGGAGCCCAAAATGCCACGGGGGTCACCCCAAATGTCACCAAGGTCACCCCAAATGTCACCCCAAGACCCCAAAATGTCACCGGGGTCACCCCAAAATGGCACCGGGGTCACCCCAAATGTCACCAAGGTCACCCCAAATGTCACCGGAGTCACCCAAAATGTCACTGGGGTCATCAGAGACCCCAAAATGTCACCCCAAGACCCCAAAATGGCACCAAGGTCACCCCAAATGTCACCAAGGTCACCTCGGGGTCATCAGAGACCCCAAAATGTCACCCCAGGAGTCCAAAATGGCACTGGGGTCACCCCAAATGTCACCCCAGGACCCCAAAATGTCACCAAGGTCACCCCAAATGGCACCGGGGTCACCCCAAAATGGCACCAATGGCACCCCAAATGTCACCAGGGTCACCTCAGAGACCCCAAAATGTCACCAGGGTCACCCCAAATGTCACTGGGGTCACCTCAAATGTCACCAAGGTCACCTCGGGGTCATCAGAGACCCAAAATGTCACCCCAGGACCCCAAATGGCACCGGGTCACCCCAAAATGTCACCGGGGTCACCTCAAATGTCACCAAGGTCACCTCGGGGTCATCAGGGACCCCAAATGTCACCCCAGGACCCCAAAATGGCACCGGGGTCACCCCAAATGTCACCGGGGTCACCCCAAAATGGCACCGGGGTCACCCCAAATGGCACCAGGGTCACCCCAAATGTCACCGGGGTCACCCCAATGGCACCGGGGTCACCCCAAAATGTCACCCCAGGACCCCAAATGTCACCGGGGTCACCTCAGGGTCATCAGGGACCCCAAAATGTCACCCCAGGAGCCCAAAATTGCCCCAAAATCCCCCTGAAAAGCGCCCCAAAATCGCCACAAATTCCCCTAAAATGGAACAAAAATTCTCTTCAAACCCCACAAAATGCACCCCAAAAATCCCCCAAAATCACCCCAAATTGTCCCAAAATCCTCAGAATTCCCCCAAAATGTCCCAAAATCCCCGGAATTTCCCCCAAAAATCCCCCAAAATCCCCCCAATTGTCCCAAAATCCCCGAATTTCCCCAAATCCCTCCCCAGGTACCTCATGGGGTTCTTGAGCACCCAATCCCCTCCCAAAATCCCCTAAAATCGACCTAAAATCCCCTCAAAATCCTCTTTAAACCCCCCCAAAAATGCCCCAAAAATCCCCGTAAACCCCCAAAATTCCCAAATGTCCCAAAATCCCCGGAATTTCCCCCAAACCCCCTCCCCAGGTACCTCATGGGGCTCTTGGCACCCAAACCCCTTCCAAAATCCCCCTAAAATCGACCAAAAATCCCCTCAAAATCCACTTTAAACCCCAAAAAATGCCCCAAAACCCGCCCCTAAATCCCCCAAAATTCCCCACTTGCCCAAAATCCCCGGAATTTCCCCCAAACGCCCTCCCCGGGTACCTCATGGCGTTCTTGAGCAGCTCGGGCAGGACGTAGTCCAGGGGCAGGGGGATGAACGGGAACCGCGCGGCCACGTGGCCGTTGATGCGCACGCGGGGGGCGTTTCCGTACTGGTGCTCGCAGAGACGCCTGGGACAGGTGTGACACAGGTGTGACAGGTGTGTGACAGGTGTGTGACAGGTGTGTGACACACCTGAGTGTCACCTGTGTCACCTGTGTGACCTGTCCTGTCACCTACAGCCACCCCCTGTCCCTCAGTGTCACCCTCGTCCGTGGCCGTTGATGCGCACGCGGGGGGCGTTCCCGTACTGGTGCTCGCAGAGACGCCTGGACAGGTGTGACACAGGTGTGACACAGGTGTGACAGGTGTGTGACACACCTGAGTGTCACCTGTGTCACCTGTGTCACCTGTCCTGTGAGTCACAGCCACCCCGTCCCTCAGTGTCACCCCCGTCCCGTGGCCATTGATGCGCACGCGGGGGGCGTTCCCGTACTGGTGCTCACAGAGACGCCTGGGACAGGTGTGACAGGTGTGTGACAGGTGTGTGACACACCCGAGTGACACCTGTCACACCTGAGTGCCACCTGTGTCACCTACAGCCACCCCCTGTCACCCTCTGTCACTGTCACCCCCGTCCCGTGGCCGTTGATGCGCACGCGGGGGGCGTTCCCGTACTGGTGCTCGCATAAACGCCTGGGACAGGTGTGACAGACAGGTGTGTGACACACCTGAGTGCCACCTGTGTCACCTACAGCCACCCCTGATCAGTCACTGTCACTGCCACTCCCGTCCCGTGGCCGTTGATGCGCACGCGGGGGGCGTTCCCGTACTGGTGCTCGCATAAACGCCTGGGACAGGTGTGACGACAGGTGTGTGACACACCTGAGTGCCACCTGTGTCACCTACAGCCACCCCTGATCAGTCACTGTCACTGCCACTCCCGTCCCCGTGGCCGTTGATGCGCACGCGGGGGGCGTTCCCGTACTGGTGCTCACAGAGACGCCTGGGACAGGTGTGACACACCTGAGTGTCACCTGTGTCACCTCACCTGTCACCTACAGCCACCCCTGGTCAGTCACTGTCACCCCCGTCCCGTGGCCGTTGATGCGCACGCGGGGGGCGTTCCCGTATTGGTGCTCGCAGAGACGCCTGGGACAGGTGTGTGACAGGTGTGACACAGGTGTGTGACAGGTGTGTGACACACCTGAGTGACCTCACCTGTGCCACCTGTGTGACCTGACCTGTCAGTCACTGTCACCCCCTGTCACTGATGTACACGGGGGCCGTTCCCGTATTGATGTTCACATGAACGCCTGGGACAGGTGTGTGACAGGTGTGACACAGGTGTGTGACAGGTGTGTGACAGGTGTGTGACAGTGTGTGACACGGGTGTGTGACACGTGTGTCACCTCACCTGTGTCACCTGGGTGATGTCACCTGACAGCCACAGTCACCCACTGTCACCTGGTGTTCCCTGGGTGTGCCCAGGTGTGCCCAGGTGTGCCCAGGTGTATTTTGGGTGTGCCCAGGTGTATCCCAGGTGTGCCCAGGTGCCCCCAGGTGTGCCCAGGTGTGCCCAGGTGTGCCCAGGTGTGCCCAGGTGTATTTTGGGTGTGCCCAGGTGTGCCCAGCTGCCCCCAGGTGTGCCCAGGTGTGTCCCAGATGTCCTCAGGTGTATCCAGGTGTGCCCAAATGTGCCCAGGTGTATCCCAGGTGCCCCCAGGTGTGTCCCAGGTGTACCCAGGTGTGCCCAGGTGTATTTTGGGTGTGCCCAGGTATATCCCAGGTGTGCCCAGGTGTGCCCAGGTGTATCCAGCTGTGCCCAGCTGTGCCCAGGTGCGCTCACCTGGCGAAGTCCACCCATTTCTCGATGAGTTTCTTGGGGCTCAGGCGGGTGCAGATGATGCCGACGAAATCCGGCTGCGAATCGGGGGCAAAAAAGGGAAAACGGGAAAAAAAAGGAGAAAATTTAGAAAAATTGGGGAAAAATGGGAAAATCCGGTAAAAATTTGGGGGGAAAATTGGGAAAAAAATGCCAAAAAATTGGGGTAAAAAAAGGGGAAAATTCAGGAGAAATTTGGGGAAAATTGGGGGGAAAAAGAAAACAAAGAGAAAATGGGGAAAAATGGGGGGAAATTCGGAAAAATGGGAAAATTGAGAAAAAAATCGGGGGAAATGTGGGGGAAATTTTGAGGGAAAAATGAGAAAAAATTCAGGAAAAATTTGGGAAAATGGGAATAAAGGAGAAAAAATTGGGGGGAAATTGGGGGAAATTGGAAAAAATGGGAAAAAATGGGGAAAAATGAGGGAAAGAAACGAAAAAGTTGGGAAAATTTAGAAAAAAATAGGGGAAAATTCAGGGGAAATTTGGGGAAAATTAAGGGGAAAATGGGAAATGGAGAAAATTTGGGGAAAATGGGAGAAAAATTTGGGGAAATTTTGAGGCAAATTTGAGGGGAAAATGGGGAAAATTCAGGGGAAAATGGGAAAAAAGAGGGGAAAATGGGGGGAAATTGGAAAAAATTGGGGGAAAATGGGGAAAAGTGAAAAAATATCAGGGAAAATAGGGAAAAATCAGGGAAATGAGAAGGGGGAGGAAATTTGGGGAAATGGGAAAAAAATTGGGGAAATTTGGGAAAAATTGGGAAAAACCAGGAAAAACCGGGATGAACGACCTGACACACCTGTACAGGTGTGAGCTATGGGTGCCTGACACACCTGCACAGGTGTGAGCTATGGGTGCCTGACACACCTGCACAGGTGTGAGCTATGGGTGCCTGACACACCTGTACAGGTGAGCTATGTGTACCTGACACACCTGTACAGGTGTGAGCTATCCATACCTGACACACCTGTACAGGTGAGCTGTAGGTACCTGACACACCTGTACAGGTGAGCTATGGGTGCCTGACACACCTGTACAGGTGTGAGCTATCCATACCTGACACACCTGTACAGGTGTGAGCTATGGGTGCCTGACACACCTGTACAGGTGAGCTATGGGTGCCTGACACACCTGTACAGGTGTGAGCTATCCATACCTGACACACCTGCACAGGTGAGCTATGGGTGCCTGACACACCTGTACAGGTCTATAGGTGCCTGACACACCTGAACAGGTGACTATCCATACCTGACACACCTGTACAGGTGAGCTATGGGTGCCTGACACACCTGTACAGGTGATCTATAGGTACCTGACACACCTGTACAGGTGTGAGCTATGGGTGCCTGACACACCTGTACAGGTGTGAGCTATGGGTACCTGACACACCTGTACAGGTGTGAGCTATGGATACCTGACACACCTGTACAGGTGTGAGCTATGGGTACCTGACACACCTGTACAGGTGTGAGCTATGGATACCTGACACACCTGTACAGGTGTGAGCTCACCTTGTCCTCGTGCAGTGCCAGGCGATGCACACCTGCACAGGTGATCTGTAGGTACCTGACACACCTGCACAGGTGATCTATGTGTACCTCACACACCTGTACAGGTGGTCTGTAGGGATCTCACACACCTGTACAGATGTTCTATAGGAATCTCACACACCTGCACAGGTGTGAGCTCACCTTGTCCTTGTGCAGCGCCAGGTGATGCACACCTGTACAGGGATCTATCTGTACCTGACACACCTGCACAGGTAACAGCTCTCACCTTGTCCTCGTGCAGCGCCAGGTGATGCGCCGCCAGCATCCGCATGCCCAGGCGCGATGTCAGCGTCTTGTCCAGGAACGGCCGCAGCAGCCGCTCGTCCTGACAGGTGAGGGACACAGGTGAGGGACACAGGTGAGGGACACAGGTGAGGAACACACACAGGTGAGGGACACAGGTGAGGGACACACAGGTGAGGGACACACACAGGTGAGGGACACACACAGGTGAGGGACACAGGTGAGGGACACAGGTGAGGGACACAGGTGAGACAGGTGAGGGACACAGGTGAGGGACACACAGGTGAGGGACACACACAGGTGAGGGACACAGGTGAGGGACACAGGTGAGGGACACACAGGTGAGGGACACAGGTGAGACCCACAGGTGAGGGACACAGGTGAGACAAGTGGGGTACACAGGTGAGACAGGTGAGACACACAGGTGAGACAGGTGAGACCCACAAGTGAGACCCACAGGTGAGACCCACAGGTGAGACCCACAGGTGAGGGACACAAAGAGGTGAGACCCACAGGTGGGAAGCACAGGTGAGACCAACAAGTGAGACAGGTGAGATGGAACTTGAAACTAACAAGTGAGATAGGTGAGGGACAGGTGAGACCAACAGGTGAGACAGGACAGACAGACAGGTGTGACAGGTGAGACCCATAGGTGAGACTGACAGGTGAGACAAGTGGGATGCACAGGTGAGACAGGTGAGATGGAACTTGAGACTGACAGGTGAGATAGGTGAGGGACAGGTGAGATGGACAGGTGAGACAGGAGAGACAGACAGGTGTGACAGGTGAGACCTACAGGTGAGACCAACAGGTGAGGCCCACAGGTGAGACAGGTGAGAATGGGTGAGAAAGCTGAGGGATAGCTGAGACAGGTGAGACCCACAGGTGAGACTGACAAGTGACACAGGTGACACAGGTGACACAGGTAAGGGACAGGTGAGACCCACAGGTGAGACTGACAGGTGACACAGGTGACACAGGTGAGGGACAGGTGAGCCAGGTGAGTGGGTGTGGCTCAGGTGGGCTTTCCCAGGTGTGACCCAGGTGAGATCACCTGCCCTACGTGTGCCCCAGGTGTGCCCCAGGTGTGCCCCAGGTGTATCTCAGGTGTACCACAGGTGTGGTTACCTGTCTCAGGTGTACCACAGGTGTGGTTACCTGTCCCAGGTGTATCTCAGGTGTATCCCAGGTGTGTCCCAGGTGTATCCCAGGTGTATCCCAGGTGTGTTTGTATATCCCAGGTGTATCTCAGGTGTATCTCAGGTGAGGTTACCTGTCTCAGGTGTATCCCAGGTGTATCCCAGGTGTGTCTGTTACCTGTATGTGCCTCCTGCACTCCCTCAGCCCCTGGGCCAGCAGCGTGTGTAACACAGGTGTGTGTGGGTGTATCTCAGGTGTATCCCAGGTGTGTTTGTGTATCCCAGGTGTATCTCAGGTGTATCCCAGGTGTGTCACAGGTGTGGTTACCTGTCTCAGGTGTATCTCAGGTGTATCTCAGGTGTATCCCAGATGTATCTCAGGTGAGGTTACCTGTCTCAGGTGTATCCCAGGTGTATCCCAGGTGTGTCTGTTACCTGTATGTGTCTCCTGCACTCCCTCAACCCCTCGGCCAGCAGCGTGTGTAACACAGGTGTGTGTGGGTGTATCTCAGGTGTATCCCAGGTGTGTTTGTGTATCCCAGGTGTATCCCAGGTGTGTTTGTGTATCCCAGGTGTATCTCAGGTGTATCCCAGGTGTATCTCAGGTGTGGTTACCTGTCTCAGGTGTGTCTGTTACCTGTATGTGCCTCCTGCACTCCCTCAGCCCCTCGGCCAGCAGCGTCACCACGTCCTTGTGATCCTCCAGCAGCTGCCGCAGCAACGCACAGTACTGCGACTCGTCACTGCGCACCTGGATCTGAGACAGGTAACAGGTAACAGGTGTGACAGGTGTGACAGGTGTGACAGTGACAGTGACAGTGACAGTGACAGTGCTGGGACTCGTCACTGCGCACCTGGATCTGAGACAGGTAACAGGTGTGACAGGTGTGACACTGACAGTGACAGTGACAGTACTGCGACTCGTCACTGCGCACCTGGATCTGAGACAGGTGTGACAGGTGTGACAGGTGTGACAGGTGTGACAGTGACAGTGACAGTGACAGTGCTGCGACTTGTCACTGCGCACCTGGATCTGCACAGGTAACAGAGACACACACAGGTGTGACAGGTGTGACAATGATAGGTGTGACAAGTGTGACAATGACAGTACTGGGACTCGTCACTGCGCACCTGGATCTGAGATAGGTAACAGAGACACAGGTGTGACAGGTGTGACAGGTGTGACAGTGACAGTGCTGGGACTCGTCACTGCGCACCTGGATCTGCACAGGTGAGACACAGACAGGTGTGACACAGACAGGTGTGACAGGTGTGACAGTGACAGTGCTGGGACTCGTCACTGCGCACCTGGATCTGCACAGGTGAGACACAGACAGGTGTGACACAGACAGGTGTGACAGTGACAGTGACACTGCTGGGACTCATTGCTGTGCACCTGGATCTGCACAGGTGAGACACACAGAGGTGTGACAGGTGTGACAGGTGTGACAGTGACAGTGACAGTGCTGGGACTCATCGCTGTGCGCCTGGATCTGCACAGGTGAGACAGGTGTGCCCAGGTGTTTTACCACCCCAGGTGTGCCCAGCTGTGTTTTTACACCCCCAGGTGTGCCCAGGTGTGCCCAGGTGTATCCTCGGTGTATTTTGGGTGCCCCCAGGTGCCCCCAGGTGTGTCCCAGGTGCCCCCAGGTGTGTCCCAGGTGTGCCCAGGTGTGTCCCAGGTGTATTTTGGGTGTCCCCAGGTGTGCCCAGGTGCCCCCAGGTGCGCCCAGGTGTGCCCAGGTGTGCCCAGGTGTATCCCAGGTGTGCCCAGGTGTGCCCAGGTGTGTCCCAGGTGTGCCCAGGTGCGCCCAGGTGTGCCCCAGGTGTATTTTGGGTGTCCCCAGGTGCGCCCAGGTGTGCCCAGGTGTGTCCCAGGTGCCCCAGGTGTGCCCAGGTGTCCCCAGGTGTGCCCAGGTGTGCCCAGGTGTGTCCCAGGTGTGTCCCAGGTGTCCCCCAGTGTGCCCAGGTGTGCCCAGGTGCGCACAGGTGTGTCCCAGGTATGCCCAGGTGTGCCCAGGTGTGCCCAGGTGTATTTTGGGTGCCCCCAGGTGTTCCAGGCGCCCCCAGGTGTGCCCAGGTGCGCCCAGGTGTGCCCAGGTGTGCCCAGGTGTGCCCCAGGTGTATTTTGGGTGTCCCCAGGTATGCCCAGGTGTGCCCAGGTGTCCCCAGGTGTGCCCAGGTGTCCCCAGGTGTGCCCAGGTGTGTCCCAGGTGCCCCCAGGTGTGCCCAGGTGTATTTTGGGTGCCCCCAGGTGTCCCAGGTGTGCCCAGGTGTGCCCAGGTGTGCCCAGGTGTGCCCAGGTGTGTCACTCACCGGGGGGAAGTCGCTCAGTTTCTGGAAGGCGCGGATGTACAGCTCGTGCTGGGGGGGCCGGGAGAGGAGACATCAGCAAATTCCGGAAAATTCCGGGGAAATTTTGGGAATTCTGGGAATTTTTGGGAATTTTAAATTCTTGGGAATTTCATGGGAATTTTTCGGAATTTTGGCGAATTTTGGGATTTTCCAGGACTTTCAAGGATTTGGGGAATTCTGGGAATTTGGTGAAATTTTGGGGAATTATGAGAATTCGGGGAACTGTCAGGAATTTTCAGGAATTTTTGGAATTCCAGGAAGTTTGAGATTCTTAGGAATTTTCTGGGAATTTGGGGGATTTCAGGAATTCTGGGAATTTGGGAATTTTGGGGAATTTTTGAGAATTCCGGGAATTTGAGGAATTTCGGGATTTTGGGAATTCTTTGAGAATTTTAGGATTTGGGAATTTTTGGGAATTTCTTGCAAAATTTTGGGATTTTTTTTTTAATTTTTTTTTTTTTAATTTTTGGGTATTTTGGGATTCCCCTACAATTCTTGGGAATTTTTAATGAATTTTTTGGGATTATTTTGGATAAGTTTCAGGTATTTTTTGGGATTTTTTTCTGTTTGTTTTTTGGGGTATTTTTTGGGAATATTTTCAGAATGTTGGCAATGTTAAAAATTCCCAATAATTTTTGGAAATATTTTGGGAACATTTTGGGGTAATTTTGAAATAATTCCTGATTTTTTTTTTTCCATTTTTTGGAATTTTCCTAGAATCTTTTTTCAGAATGTTGGGAATGTTGGAAATTCCCAATAATTTTTGGAAATATTTTGGGAATATTTAGGGGTAATTTTGAAATAATTTGTGATTTTTTTGGGGTTTTTTTTTGCATTTTTTGGAATCTTTCTAGAATTTTTTTCAGAATGTTGGGAATGTTGGAAATTCCCAATAATTTTTGGGAATATTTTAAGAACATTTTGGGGTAATTTTGAAATAATTTTGATTTTTTTTTTTTTTTGCATTTTTTGGAATTTTCCTAGAATCTTTTTTCAGAATGTTGGGAATGTTGAAAATCCCCAATAATTTTTGGAAATATTTTGGGAATATTTAGGAGTAATTTTGAAGTAATTTTGGATTTTTTTTTGTTTTTTTACATTTTTTTGGAATTTTTCTAGAAATTTTTCTCAGAATGTTTGGAATGTTAGAAATTCCCATAATTTTTGGCAATATTTTTGGAACATTCTGGGGTAATTTTGAAGTAATTTTGGATTTTTTTTTTTTTTTGCATTTTTTGGAATTTTTCTAGAAATTTTTTTCAGAATGTTGAGAATGTTGAAAATCCCCAATAATTTTTTGTGAATATTTTGGGAACATTTAGGGGTAATTTGGAAATAATTTCGGATTTTTTTTTTTTTTTGCATTTTTTGGAATTTTCCTAGAATCTTTTTTCAGAATGTTGGGAATGTTGGAAATTCCCAACAATTTTTGGGAATATTTTGGGGACGCTTTGTGGTAATTTTGAAGTAATTTTGTTGTTTCTCTTAAATTTTTTTTTGCATTTTTTTTCTGAGACTTTTTGTACTTTTTTTTCACTGAGAATCTTGGGAATTGTCAATAATTCCCGGGGTAATTTTGGGGCAGTTTTGGTGTTTTTTGGGGCTCTCACCACGTGCAGGATGGTGGGGTTGCAGCCGATGATGAACGGAAGGTTCCGGAAGCCCTGGATGCGATGGGCGATGCGCACGGGCAGCTCCTGCTGCAGGTACCGCGCGCTTTTCTGGGCCAAAAAACCCAAATTTTGGTCAAATCCATTTTTAGCACCTCTGGGGATTTTTGGGAATTTTCACACCCAGTTTTTTGGGAAGGTTTCTGCCCAGCCAAACCCACAAAATTCCGCCAAAACTTGAAATTTTCACCCCAAAAATTTCAAGCTTTTTACATCAAATTTTTGAATTTTCACCTCAAATTTTGGGAGTTTTTTTCCTCCAATTTTTTTAGGTTTCACCCAAATTTTTAAGGTTTCACCTCAAGTTTTTGATGTTTCACCCCAAATTCTGGAAGCTTGACCCCAATTTTTTTAGTTTTTGCTCCAAATTCTGGAGGTTTCACCCCCAAATTTTGGCCTCCTCCCTCACTTTGTGCACCCCAAAATTCAGGAAATCCCCCCAAATTTGAAGACCCTTACCCCAAAATCCTTCCCCTCAATATTGGGGACCACCCCCCCTCATTTCCCCCCCAAATTTTGGCCTCCCCCAACCCTTTTCTCCCCCTCAAAATTCAGGAAAACACCCCAAATTTTGGGGAACCCCCCAAATGTAGTGACCCCCCTCCAAGTTTTGGGAACCCCCCCCCAGATTTTGGGGACCCCCAAAATTTGGGGTTCCCCGTCCCTCACCAGGATGTGGCTGCCGTCCTGCGAGCGCCCTGAGTAGAGCATGGTGGTGGGGGTCAGGCGCACCGAGGGCTGTTTGGGGCAAAAAAAGGAGATTTTGGGGGTTTTTTTTATGATTTGGGGACAGGAACCCCAAATTTGGGATGGAACCCATCCCAAATGGAGGCAAAATCCCCATAAAATCCCCCCCCCAAAAAAGGTCACAAAATCTCCCTAAAATTCCCCCAAAAAGCCCCAAAATCATCCAAAACTTCCCCCCAAATCAGCCCCAAAATCCCCCTAAAACGGCCCCAAAATGGCCCCAGAATTCCCCCCAAAAAAGCTCCAAAATCCCCCTAAAATTCCCCAAAAAAAGTTCCAAAATCACCCAAAAATTCCCCCCAAATCAGCCCCAAAAATCACCCAAAATTCCCCCCAAATCAGCCCCAAAATCCCCCAAATCAGCCCCAAAATCCCCCTAAAATGGCCCCAAAATGGCCCCAGAATTCCCCCTAAAATGGCCCCAAAAATCACCCAAAAATTCCCCCAAATCAGCCTCAAAATGGCCCCCAAATTCCCCCCCAAAAGGCCCCAAATTCCCCCCAAAAGGCCCCAAAATCCCCCAAAAATGGACTCAAAATCACCTCAAAAATCCCATTGAAATGGCCCCAAAATCAGCCCTAAAATTGCCCCAAAATTCCCTCCAAATGGCCCCAAAATCACCTCAAAAATCGCCCCAAAATGAACAAAAAATGGTCCCAAAATACCTCCCAAAACAGGCCCAAAATCTCTCCCAAAGTCGCCCAAAAATCAGCCAAAAATGGCCACAAAATCCCTTCAAAATCAGCCAAAAATGGTTGCAAAATCCCCTTAAAATTCCCCCGAAACTGGCCCCAAAATCCCCCTAAAATGGCTCCAAAATCACCATAAAATTCCCCCAAAAACCCCAAAATAGGTTCCAAAATGAGGCAAAAATGGCCCCAAAATCCCTCCGAAATGGCTTCAAAATCCCCCTAAAATCCTCCCCAGAAAGCCCCAAAATCCCCCCAAAGTGCCCCAAAAATTCTCCTAAAATGGCCCCAAAATGAGACAAAAATGGCCCAAAAAACGGCCCCAAAATGAGACAAAAATGGCCCAAAAAACGACCCCAAAATGAGACAAAAATGGCCCAAAAAACGACCCCAAAATGAGAAAAAAAAATGGTCCAAAAATGGCCCCAAAATCCCCTTGGAATGGTCCCAAAAATCAGCCCTAAAATGGTCCAAAAATGGCCCCAAAACCGCCCCGAAATGGCTCAAATTCCCCCAAAAAATGGCCCCAAAATTCCTCAAAAATGGCCCCAAACCCCTGGGAAATTTGGGGAGGGGTCTCCCCGGATTTGGGGGAATTTGGGGAGGGGTCTCACCCTCTCCATAAGCACATTAGTAACCCTAAAACCCCCCCTAAATCCCCCCTCAAATGGCCCCAAATTGACCTGAAATTGCCCCAAATGACCCCAAATCTGTGGTAAATTTGGGGAGGGGTCTCTGCGGCTTTGGGGAATTTGGGGAAGGGTCTCACCCTCTCTGTGACCACATCAATAACCCCAAAAGTCCCTTAAATCCCCCCCTGAATCCCCCCCTGAATCCCCCCAAATTGACCCAAAATGGCCCCAAACCCCCGGAAATTTGGGGAGGGGTCTCAGCGGCGTTGGGGGAATTTGGGGAGGGGTCTCACCCTCTCGGCAGCCGCATCAATGACCCGAAAATCCCCCAAAAATCTTCCTTAAAAACGGCCCCAAAACCCTACAAAACCACCCAAAATCACCCAAAATGAACCCAAATCAGCAGTCAATTTGGGGAGGGGTCTCCCCGGATTTGGGGGAATTTGGGGAGGGGTCTCACCCTCTCCATGACCACATTAGTAACCCTAAAATGCCCCCTAAATCCCCCCTCAAATGGCCCCAAATTGACCTGAAATAGCCCCAAATCCCCCCCAAATGACCCCAAATCCGCAGGAAATTTGGGGAGGGGTCTCGGGGAATTTGGGGAGGGGTCTCACCCTCTCTGTGGCCACATCAATGACCCCAAAATCCCCCAAAATGACCCCAAATTGACCCAAATTGACCCGAAATGGCCCCAAACCCCCGGGAAATTTGGGGAGGGGTCTCTGCGGCGTGGGGGGAATTTGGGGAGGGGTCTCACCCTCTCCACGAGCACATTAGTAACCCTAAAATCCCCCCTCAAATGGCCCCAAATTCACCTGAAATTGCCCCAAATCCCCCCCAAATGGCCCCAAACCCCCGGGAAATTTGGGGAGGGGTCTCTGCGGTGTGGGGGGAATTTGGGGAGGGGTCTCACCCTCTCGGCAGCCGCGTCGATGGCGGGTTGGTGGTAGAAGGAGGTCACGGCCTTGCAGCGCTCCCGGGCCAGGTCCGGGGGGGTTTGGTCGGCGGCGGCGCGGGCGGGGGGATTGTGGGGGGCCCCTCCCCCAGCCCCCCGCAGACCCCCCCCCAAAAGGCGCCGCAGCATCTCCTGCACGGAAGGAAAGGGTTAATGGGGAGGGGACCCAAAAATCCCAAAAATCCACCCAAAAATTCACCCAAAAATCCCCAAAAATCCACCCAAAAATCCACCCAAAAACCCAACAATTCACCCAAAAATCCACCCAAAAAATCCCAAAAATTCACCCAAAAATCCAGCCAAAAATCCCAAAATTCACCCAAAAATCCACCCAAAAATCCAAAAATTCACCCAAAA
>JAFCGX010000317.1:0-15216 GCA_019023105.1 Diglossa brunneiventris
TTTCCCGCCCTTTTCTCCCCTCACGTTTCCCTCCATTTTCTCCTCACATTTTTCCACCATTTTCCCCTCATGTTTCCCTCTCATTTCCCCTTACATTTCTCACCCTTTTCCCCTCACATTTCCTCCATTTTCTCCTCACATTTCTGCCATTTTACCCTCACATTTCCCACCCTGTTTTCCCCTCATGTTTTTCCCCCATTTCCCCCTCATGTTTTCCCCCATTTTCCCCTCACATTTTTGCCATTTTTCTCCCCCTACCTTTCCCTCCATTTTCCCCTCACGTTCGCCGCCATTTTCCCCTCACATTTCTCGCCTTTTTCCCCTCACAGTTCTCTCCATTTTCCCCTCACATTTTTGCCATTTTTCTTCTCGCCTTTCCCTCCGTTTTCTCTTCACATTTCCCTCAATTTTCCCCTCACATTTCTCGACACATTTCCCCTCAGATTTCCCCCTTTTCCCCCTCATGTTTCCGTCCATTTTCACCTCATTATTCCCTCCATTTTCCTCTCATATTTCCCCCATTTCCCACCACTTTTCCCCTCACGTTTTTCTGTTATTTTCCCCTCACCTTTTCCTCCATTTCCCCCTCACGTTTCCTGCTCTTTTCTCCCCTCATGTTTCCCACCATTTTCCCCTCATGTTTTCTCATGATTTCCCCTCACATTTTTGCCATTTTTCTCCTCAGATTTCCCTCCATTTTACCCTCACGTTTCACTTCATTTTCCCCTCACGGCCGCCGCCATTTTGCTCCCCTCACGTTTTCCCGCCCTTTTCTTCCCTCGCGTTTCCCTCCATTTTCCCCTCACAATTCCCCCCTTTTCTCCCCTCACATTGTCTCCTTTTTCTCCTCATGTTTTCCTAGCATTTTCCCCTCACATTTTTGCCATTTTCCTCCTCACATTTCCTTCTTTTTCTCCTCACATTTTGCCCTTTTCTCCCCTCACATTTCCTCTTTTTCCCCTCATGTTGTTCCCTCATTTCTCCCTCACATTTCCCCCATTTTTCTCTCGTTTCCCACTTTTCCCCTCACGTTTCTCCCTTCACGTTTCCCTCCATTTTCTTCTCACGTTTCCTCCCTTTATCCCCTCACACTTTCCCTCACTTTTCCCTCATGTTTTCCTCCATTTTCCCCTCACAATTCTCCCCTTTCTCCCCCCACACTGCCTTTTTTTCCCCTCATATTTTTCTGCTATTTTCCCCTTACCTTTCTCTCCCTTTTCCCCTCACATTTCTCACCATTTTTCCCCTCATGTTTCCCTCCTTTTCTCCTCTCACGTTTCCCGCCCTTTTTCCCCTCCCATTTCTTACCCTTTTCCCCTCACATTTTTGCCATTTTCCCCTCACATTTCCCACATTTTCCCCTCACATTTCTCTCCCTTTTCCTCTCACATTCCCTTTAAATCTTCCCCTCGTTCACCCCAGGAGCGCCGGGCGCTGGAGCTGAAGGCAGCTGAGCTGGAGGAGGAGCTGAAGGTGATTTTGGGGTGATTTCAGGGTGATTTTGGGGTGGTTTGGGGTGATATTTGGGGTGATTTCAGGGTGGTTTCAGGGTAGTTTTAAATTTTTGGGGTGATTCCGGGGTGGTTTTGGGGTGATTTTGAGGTAGTTTTGGGGTGTTTTCAGCATGGTTTTGGCGTGTTTTCGGGGCGGTTTCAGGGTGATTTTGGGGTGGTTTCATGGTAGTTTTCGGACGGTTTTGGGGCAGTTTTGGGGCGGTTTCTGGGTGATTTTGGGGCAGTTCTGACCCGCGGACCCTTCCCAGGCCCTGTCGGACCTTCGGGCCGACAACCAGCGGCTGAAGGACGAGAATGCGGCGCTGATCAGGGTCATCAGCAAACTCTCCAAATGACCCAAAACCCCCCCAGGACCCCCCAGATCCGCCCCCCCAATCTGCCAAACCTCCCCCGTGCGGGGGCGGAGCCAAATGCGCCAGGGGCGTGGCCAACAGGAGTGGGCGGAGCCGATACAAGGGGTGTGGCCAAAGCTAGAGGGGGCGTGGCCATAACAGCGCAGAGCCAAGTTAATTGCACTGAGGTAAAGCTGCCAAAGGGGTGTGGCCAAAACGGGGGCGTGGTCTGTGCGCACCAGGCCCCGCCCTCACATCTCCCCGCATGCTGTTCATCCAATCAGACCGCGGGGGGCGGGGCCTTCTCGCGCCCCACCCCTTCTGCCAATCCTGCCCCTCCCCCCCCCGTAAATATTTTTGTGAAAAAAAAGAGGAAAAACAAAAAAGAGGAAATAATAAATAAAGGAAAACCGTGGGGGAGGGGCGCACAGGAGGCGTGTTTTTTATCTTTTTTTATATTTTGTATATAAATATATTTGTAGAGCTCTGTAGGTACAAATTCCCCGCCCCACCCCCACCCTGACCCCTCCCCCACCCACCCATCACTCCAACCCCATTTTTTTTGTTTTTTTGTGTTTTTGTGTTTTTCTTCTTTATTCTGTCCAAAAAAAGCTTAAAAAAGAGAAAAAAAGGGGGGAAGGGGTGGGGGGGGAAGAGGGGAGGGGGAGGGGCGATTTTACCTGCAAAGAGACGAGTGGGGGGAGGGGAAGGGGGTGGGGGACGGGGGGGACAGGGGTGGAAATAAATTAAATACGAACCAAAAAAGGGGAATTTGAGCAGCGCAAAGAAGACCCAGGGGAGGAGGAGGAGGAGCCATGATGATGATGATGAAGGCGGCGGCGGCGGCGTTGGAGCCCCCCGAGCCCCCCGGGGTGGGCGTGGGGGGGTTGGGGGGAGCCCCCTCCCCAAATCTGGCTGGAATTTTGGGCAGGGGGGGGGCTCCGTGTGCGGCGGCGGCGATGGGGGAGGGTCCCGGGGGGGTGGGGGCTCCGTTCAGGGCGGGGCCGCAGCCTGGGGGTCCCTCCGGGGGTCTCTCCGTCCTCCGTGGGGCGGGCGGGGGTCCGGGGGTCTCTGTCCGTGGGGCGGGGGCGAGACCTCGGCAGCAGGGAGAGAGAGAGAAACTGAGGCACGGTTAAAACTGGGGGGGTGTGGGGGGCACAGGGGAGCTGCTCTGCCCCCCAACAGAGCCCCCAAATCCGGAGCTCTGCCCCCCAACAGAGCCCCCAGATCCGGAGCTCTGCCCCCCAAATCTTGAGCTGTTCCCCCCAAATCCTGAGCTCTGCCCCACAAGCAGCTGCTCTGCCCCACAGATCCCACCCCAAACCCCCCCTTGGTCATGGCTGGGGGCTGCTATGGGGCAGCCGTTGCTGTCAGCCCCACAAGTCGCCCCCTCCCCACCCCAAATCCCCTCCCCACGGTGGCTGCTGAGGGCGCTTATGGGGCAGGTCCAGGCCCCACAACCCCAAATCCCCTTTGCGGCTGCTGAGGGGGGAGAGAAGGTTATGGGGCAGCAGCCGAGGGGCAGTTATGGGGCAGGCCCTGGTCCCGCTGTAGGGCAGCCCCAGTGTGGGTCAGCCCACAGCACTGCGGGCCAGCCATGGGTCAGATGTGGGTCAGAGCTGTGGGCCAGCCCCATAAGTGGGCCAGCCATGGGCCAGCCCTGCCGTGGGGCAGCCATGGCTCAGATGTGGGGCAGAGCTGTGGGTCAGATGTGTGGCAGCCCCACTGTGGGTCACTTGTGGGGCAGATGTGGGGCAGATATGGGTGACTCAGATGTGGGGCAGGGCGCCCAGGCTCTGCCCCACTGTGGGTCAGATGTGGGTCACTCAGATGTGGGGCAGGGCGCCCAGGCTGTGCCCCACTGTGGGTCAGATGTGGGTCACTCAGATGTGGGGCAGGGCGCCCAGGCTCTGCCCCACTGTGGGGCAGATGTGGGTCACTCAGATGTGGGGCAGGGCGCCCAGGCTCTGCCCCACTGTGGGTCAGATGTGGGTCACTCAGATGTGGGGCAGGGCGCCCAGGCTGTGCCCCACTGTGGGTCAGATGTGGGTCACTCAGATGTGGGGCAGGGCGCCCAGGCTCTGCCCCACTGTGGGTCAGATGTGGGTCACTCAGATGTGGGGCAGGGCGCCCAGGCTCTGCCGGCAGTCGATGGCGCCGCGGTCGGGCCCGGTGAAGGTGAGGGGCAGCCCCCCCAGGAAGCGGCGGCGCTCGGGGGGCTCCAGCCCCATAAGTGGCCCCAGCTGGGCCGTCGGCAGCGCCGGGCGGTAGCTGGGGAGAGAAGGAGGTCAGAGGGGGGCCGGGGGCGCCCGGGGGGCACCCGCGGCCCCCAGGGAGGGCTGGGACCCCGGGGTGGGGGGCTCGGCCCCATCGAGAGGGGTGGGACCCCATATTGGGGGGCTCGGCGCCACAGAGAGGACTCTGACCCCATTACGGGGGTCTCAGCCCCATAGAGAGGGGTGTGAACCCATTACAGGGGGCTTGGCCCCATAGAGAGGACTCTGACCCCATTACGGGGGTCTCAGCCCCATAGAGAGGGGTGTGAACCCATTACAGGGGGCTTGGCCCCATAGAGAGGACTCTGACCCCATTACGGGGGTCTCAGCCCCATAGCAATGGGGTGTGACCCCATAACGGGGGTGTGATCCCATATTGGGGGGCTCAGCCCCATAGAGAAGGGTCTGACCCCATAGCAGTTGGCTGTGACCCTATTCCAGGGGGCTCAGCCCCATTACAGGGGGCCCAGCCCCATAACAAGGGGCTCAGCCCCATAGAGAGGGGGTTTAACCCCACAGAGAGGGACACGGTCCCATATGGGGGGCACAGCCCCAAGAGGGGGACCCAGCCCCACATCACCCCATGGCAGAGGGACTCAGCCCCATATCTGGGGGTTCAGCCCTATAAAAAGGGGGCTCAGCCCCATAAGTGGGGGTCCAGCCCCGTAAGTGGAGATTCAGCCCCATAAAAAGGGGGCTTAGCCTCATAAGTGGGGGTCTAGCCCCATAAGTGGAGGTCCAGCTCTGTAAGTGGAGATTCAGCCCCATAAAAAGGGGGCTTAGCCCCATAAGTGGGGGTTCAATCCCATAGGTGGGGGTCCAGCCCCACAAGAGGGGGTTTGGCCCTATAAAAGGGGGGCTCAGCCCCGTAAGTGGGGGTCCAGCTCCATAAAAAAGGGGGCTCAGCCCCAGGGGGGGCTCAGCAGGACCTCCACCCCAATGTGGGGCACAGATTATGGACAGCGAGGGGTTCCCCTGCCCATATATGGGTTAGAAGTGGGGTTCCCCTGCCCATATATGGGTTAGAAATGGGGTTCCCCTGCCCATCTATGGGCTTAGGAGTGGGGTCCCCCAGCCCATATATGGAAAACAGGGGGTTCCCCCTGCCCATACAGGGACAATGTGGTTCCCTCGCCCCATACATGGTCACAACCGCAGGGAATCCCCCAGACCCCTCACAGGCGGGGGTTTTCCCCCTAAATCCCCCCGTGAATTTCCCCTTTCCTGTGTCCCGTGACTCACCTGCGAGGCTCCTGGCGCCGTGTCCCCCCCAGTCCCCCCCAGTCCCCCCGCGTCCCCCAGCCCCACGTACGCCTTGATGCAGGCGCGCAGGGCGCGGCGCCGCTCGCGCTCGGCGAAGAGGTCGATGAGGCGCGGGCCCATGGCCGGGGCCGAGCTGTGCAGGCGGAAGAAGCGGCTGTAGAGCCCCAGGGCCCAGGCGGCGCGCAGGGCCAGGGCGTGCGACACGGCAGGGTCCGAGCGCAGGGCTGGGGGCAGCAGGGCCAGCTCCGTGGTCAGCTCTGGGACGGACAGACAGACAGACAGGGACACGGGTCACTGGGGGGGTCACTGGGGGGGTCACTGGGGGGTCACTGGGGGGGTCAGTGGGTCAGCAGGGCCAGCTCCGTGGTCAGCTCTGGGATGGACAGACAGACAGACAGACAGGGACACAGGTCACTGGGGGGTCACTGGGGGGTCACTGGGGGGGTCAGTGGGTCAGCAGGGCCAGCTCCGTGGTCAGCTCTGGGACGGACAGACAGACAGACAGGGACACGGGTCACTGGGGGGTCAGTGGGGCAGCAGGGCCAGCTCCGTGGTCAGCTCTGGGACGGATGGACAGACAGACACACGGGTCACTGGGGGGGTCACTGGGGGGTCACTGGGTCACTGGGGGGGTCAGTGGGGGGGTCAGTGGGTCAGCAGGGCCGGGGCGGGGTCTGAGCGCAGCGCCGGCGGCAGCAGGGCCAGCTCCGTGGTCAGCTCTGGGATGGACAGACAGACAGACAGGGACACGGGTCACTGGGGGGTCACTGGGGGGGTCACTGGGGGGTCACTGGGGAGGTCAGTGGGTCAGCAGGGCCAGCGCGTGCGACACGGCGGGGTCCGAGCGCAGGGCTGGGGGCAGCAGGGCCAGCTCCGTGGTCAGCTCTGGGATGGACAGACAGACAGACAGACAGGGACACGGGTCACTGGGGGGTCAGTGGCAGCAGGGCCAGCTCCGTGGTCAGCTCTGGGACAGATGGACAGAGGGACGGACAGACAGGGGTCAGTGCGATGGACAGAGGGACGCACAGGGGTCACTGGCACAGCAGGCCCAGCCCTGCGGTCACTTTTGGGGACACAGAGCGAACCCAGGCTGGTCACCAGGGGCAGCTCCAGCGGGCGGCAGCTCTGCTGAGCTCACTGAGAGCCCCCAAACATCTGGGGACCCCTCCCCGGGTTCACTGACCCCTCCCCAGGTTCCAGGACCCCTCCCCGGGTTCGCTGACCCCCCCCCAGGTTCCAGGACCCCTGCCCACCTCCGGAGTTGTTGGTGAACATGCAGTAGAGGATGCGGTACGCCGTGAACTCGCCCACGCAGCCGGGCAGGCTCTCCCCGTACAGCGCCTTCAGCTGCGTCTGGCACTGGTTGAACTCCTCGTGGTCCCCCTGGGGAGGGGGGGAGACCCTCAGAGACCCCTCCCCAAACTGGGGGCGTCCCCAGAGCCCCCCCGAGCGCCCCCAGCCCCACCTTCTCCAGGGCGATCCTGGCGTGCGTCTCGTAAACCTCCACCGTGAACTCCGTGCGGACGCCTTGCACCTGGGGGCAGACAGGTCCTGAACTCGGGACCCCTCCCCAAATTGGAGACCCCTCCCCAATTTAACCCTTGCTCACCGTCAGGTCCTGCCGCAGGGATTTCAGCTGCCCTGACCCCTCAATTGAAGCCCCTCCCCAGTTTAACCCCTTGCTCACCGTCAGGCCCTGCCGCAGGGATTTCAGCTGCCCTGACCCCTCCCCAGTGCAGCCCCCTCCCCAATTTAACCCCTGGCTCACCGTCAGGTCCTGCCGCAGGGATTTCAGCTGCTCGCAGGCCCAGGCGTAGTCGCGGTGCTGCTGCCAGTGCGAGCGCACCAGGGCCAGCGCCTGCTGCAGCACCTGCACACGGAGGGGCTTCTGGGATTTGGGGGCATTTCTGGAGGTTTTGGGCTGATTTCGGGATTTTTGGGGGGGACTCTGGGGTTTTTCGCAAAGTTTTGAGGTGGGTTTGGGAGGATTTTGGGGGGATTTTGGGGTGGGTTTTGGAGTCTTTTAGGGCATTTTTGGGTTATTGTTGCATCACTCACAGGCACAGGTCTCACAGTGGCGGGGTCCGGTGCACAGGTGAGATTTTGGGGTGGATTTCGGGCTTTTAAGGTTATTTACCAGCACAGGTCTCACAGTAGAGGGATCAGGAGCACAGGTGAGGGTGTCAGGGATGGTTTTAGGATAGATTTTGGGGTACATTTTGGGGTGAATTTCGGGGTTTTGGGGTACATTTCGGGGTTTTGGGCTGTGTCAGTCTCACTCACCGGCACAGGCCTCACGGGGCCAGGTCCGGAGCGCAGGTGAGATTTGGGGTGGATTTTGGGGTTTTTGGGGTACATTTTGGGGTGGATTATGGGGTACATTTTGGGGTGAATTCCGGGGTTTTTGGGCTGTGTCAGTCACTCACGGGCACAGGCCTCACAGTGGCCGGGTCCGGAGTGCAGGTGAGATTTTGGGGTGGATTTTGGGGTGGATTTTGGGGTACATTTTGGGGTGGATTTCAGGTTTTTGGGGTACATTTTGGTGTGAATTCCGGGGTTTTTGGGCTGTGTCAGTCTCACTCACCGGCACGGGCCTCACGGTGGCCGGGTCCGGAGCGCAGGTGAGCCTCAGGTACCTCTTGGTGACCTCCTGGCACGTGCCCAGGATCTTCACCTGCTGCCAGTCCAGCCCCTCGGCGGGGGGGGCGGGGCCGGGGGCGGGGCCCGCCGCGGGGGGGTTGGGCCGGTTCTTCTTGGGGGCGGGGCCGCCGGAAGCCCCGCCCCCGCCCTGGAAGCGCTGGGCCCGGCGCTGGCGCCGCAGCTCCCGCTCGGGGTCCTCGGGCTCACACGGGGGGCGGCGGCGCGAGCGGCGCGGGGGGCACGGCTCGGGCCTGGGGGGCAATGGGGGGAACGGGGGAATGGGGGGGAATGGGGGGGGGGGGGAATGGGGGGAACGGGGAAGGGGGGGGGAATGGGGGGAACGGGGGCAATGGGGGCAATGGGGGGGATGGGGGGAATGGGGGGGAATGGGGGGGATGGGGGGAATGGGGGGGCAATGGGACAGAATGGGGGGAATGGGGGAAATGGGGGGAATGGAGGGGAATGGGGGCAATGGGGGGACAGGGGGGAATGGGGGGAATGGGGGGAATGGAGGGGAATGGGGGCAATGGGGGGACAGGGGGGAATGGGGGGGAATGGGGGGGAAACGGGGGGAAAACGGGGGGAGAATGGGTTTATAAACAGGGTTTGGGGACAGAAATGGGGATTTTCCCCCAATCCCCTCCTTGTCTCCTCCAGTCCCTCCCAATTACACCAGTATTCCCCCCAGTCACCCCCAGTCCCTCCCAGTCCCCCATTAACCCCTCCCAGTCCCCCATTAACCCCTCCTAGTCCATCCCAGTCCCCCATTAACCCCTCCCAGTCCCTCCCAGTTTCCCCAGTACCTCTTCCCGCGCTGTGCCCGTGCCCGGCCCCGCTCTAGGGGCCCCCCCCGGCCCCGCGGCTTTTGGGGGCCCCCCCGGCGCCCCCCGGGCCGGGGCTCGGCCCCCCCGAGTCCGACGAGTCCGACTCCGAGTCACTGCGGGGATGGAACTGGTTTAGACTGGGAGGGACTGGGAGGGGTTAATGGGGGACTGGGAGGGGTTTAGGGATGGATTTTTGGGGGTTTTTGGGGTGCATTTTAACGGGGATTTTTCTGGGCTGTTTTTGGGCCGTATCTTGGGGTGAATTCCGGTGTTTCTGGGCTCTCACCTGTGCCGGCAGCGCCGCCCGGGCGAGGTTTTGGGGCGGATTTTTGGGGTGAATTCCGGTGTATTTTTGCAGGGATTTTTGGGGTGAGTTCCGGCGGTTTTGGGGCTCTCACCTGTGCCGGCAGCGCCGCCCGGGCGAGGCTTTGGGGTGGATTTTTGGGGTTATTCTGGGTGTATTTTTGCAGGGATTTTTGGGGTGAATTCCGGCGGTTTTGGGCTCTCACCTGTGCCGGCAGCGCCGCCCGGGCGAGCGGGAGGAGCTCCTGGAGCTGTCGGACGAGGAGGACGAGGATGACGAGTGCTCCCCCTTCATGAACACGTTGCGGTTCCCGAACTTGGTGGGGAAGGCCCCGCCCCCCCCGCCCCCCCCCGCGGCCGGGCCCCGCCCCCGGGACCCCCCCTGGGGCTGGGGGGGGGCGGGGGGCGCTGGGGGGGCGCCGGGGGGGGGAGGGGCAGCTCCCAGCGCTTCTTCTTGGGGCTCCCGGCGGCGCCATCGCGGCCCAGCCTGGGGGGAAAAACGCCGATTTTGGTTAAAATGGGGGGGGGGGGCAAAAAATGGGGGTCACGGGGGGGGATCTGGGGGGGGAAAATCAAATCTGGGGTCACAGAATTCACAGGGAAAAGGCCAAACTGGGGCCAGGAAGGGATTTGGGGGAAAAACCCCAAATTGAGTCAGGGGAATTTGGGGGAAAAATCCCAAATTTGGGTCAGGGGGGACTGGGGGAAATTCAAGGGAAAAAAACAAATTTGGGGTCACAGAGAGAATTTGGGAGGAGAACCACCAAATTTGGGTCAAGGAGGGAGAAAACCCTAAATTTGGGTTGGGGGGAAAAATCCAGATTTTGGTCAAAGTGGGGGAATAAAAATTGGGTCAAGGGGGGATTGGGGGGAAAAATCCCAAATTTGGGACAGGGGGATTTCAGGGGAAGAAGCCAAATTTGGGTCAAAGCGGGGGAAAAAAAGTAAATTTGGGGTCACAGAGAGAATTTGGGAGGGGAAAAACCCAAACTGAGGTCAGGGGAAATTGGGGATTTTTGGAGGTTCTGGGTGGAATTTTGGGGCAATTCTGGGTGAATTTCTGGGGCATTTTTGGGGGATTTCTGGGCGGATATTTTCAAGGATTTTTGAGCAATTCTGGGTGAATCCTTTTGGGGATTTTTGGAGGATTTCTGGGTGGATATTTTCAAGGATTTTTGAGCAATTCTGGGTGAATTTTTGGGCCACTTTTGGGTCAAACCCAGACAGATTTTCTCGGGGATTTCTGGGGTGTTCCTGGGTGTATTTTTTGGGGTTTTTTTGGGGTGTCACCCACCCGGGCAGGGGCTCCCTGCTCCAGTCGATGGTGAAGGCAGAGAGGCTGCATTTGGGGTTTGCTGGGTGATTTTTGGGTTAATTCTGGGCGGATTTTTGGGTCAATCCCGGACGGATTTTCTCGGGGATTTTTGGGGTGATTTTTCCAGGGTTTTTTTGGGTTTTTGGGTGTCACCCACCCGGGCAGGGGCTCCCTGCTCCAGTCGATGGTGAAGGCCGTCCCGTCCTGCAGCCTGGCCTGCAGCAGCTCCTTGAGCAGCTTCTCGGTGCGGTCCTTGTCCTCCTCGGACTCGCAGGCGGTGAAGCAGCGCTGCACGTAGGCCTTCATCTCGGGGGGCCAGTCCTCGGGGCGGCCCCGCCCGGACCCCCGCCCGTCCCTGCGCGTTTGGGGACATTTCGGGGCCTTTTGGGGCCTTTCAGAAAAATCCCCGTCGAAATCCGCTCCAAAAAACCCCCAAAAATCCATCCCGAAAACCCCAAAATCTGCCCCAAAAATCCCGCCCCAAAACCTCTCGCTTGTCCTCCCGCTCACCTGCTGCAGATGGGACCCAAAAACCCCAAAAAAAGACCAGAATCGACCCTAAAAACACCCCAAAATCCAACCCAAAAACAGCCCAGAAAAATCCCCATCAAAATCCACCCCAAAAATCCCCAAATATCCATCCCGAAAATCCCCAAAAATCCATCCCGAAAAATCCCCTCCCGCCTGTCCTCACGCTGATCTGGCAGGCACTGCCAGGACCCCAAAAACCCCCAAGAAACCCAAAATCCACCCCAAACAACCCCAAAAATCCCACCCTAAAACCTCCCGCTCACCTGGCACAGGTGGGACCCCGAAAACCCCAAAAAACCTCAGAATCCACCCAAAAAAATCCCCAGAAAGTTTCAGGGGGTTTGGGGGCACTTTTGGGGTCACTGGAGGGGTTTTGGGGTCTCAGAAGGATTTTGGGGTCCCAAAGGGATTTTGGGGATAATTTTTAGGGGTAATTTTGGGATTTTTGGGTCCCTGGGACAGGAGTTTTGGGGCTGTTCAGACCCTCCCAAACCCCAGGTGGATTTTGGGGTGCCACGGGGGATTTTTAGGGTTCCCAAAGGGATTTTTGGGGTCCCAAAGAGATTTTCACAGATCCTAACGAGATTTTTGGGGTTTCCAGAGCGATTTAAGGTTCCCAGACAGATTTTTAGGAGGAATTTTGGGGTTTTTAGGTGTCATTTTGGGATTTTCGGGTCCTTTCAGGAGAGGATTTCGGGGACCCTCCCCACCCCGGGGGTTTTTGGGGTCCCCAGAGGGATTTCTGGGGTCTCTCGGGGGGGGTCACTCACCCGTGGCCCCCGTGCAGCTTCTCCGGCCCGGGGGGGCCCCCGAAGGCCCTCCCCCCCCCCGGGGCTGCTCCCCAAAGCCCGGGGGGGGGCAGCGAGAACGGGGGGGGGGCGCTTGGGCAGCTGGAACTTGAGACCCCCCGAGCCGGGGGCTTCTGGGGGGGGAAACGGGGGGTTAATGGGCTGGGGCTTCTGGGGGGTGCAATGGGGCTGGGGGCTGCTGGGGGGGGAAACGGGGGGTAATGGGGCTGGGGGCTTCTGGGGGGGGAAACGGGGGGTTAATGGGGCTGGGGGCTGCTGGGGGGGGGGAAACGGGGGGTTAATGGGGCTGGGGGCTTTCTGGGGGGGGAAACGGGGGTTAAATGGGGCTGGGGGCTGCTGGGGGGGTGCAATGGGGCTGGGGGGGTTTGGGGGGGAATTGAGGGGGAATTTGCGGGGAGATTGGGGCAGGATTTAGGGCAGGATTGGGGGAATTTGGGGCAGGAATTTGGGCAGGATTTAGGGGAATTGGGATAATTTTGGGGCAGGATTTAGGGGAATTTGGGGCAGGAATTTGGGCAGGAATTGGGGGAATTTGGGGCAGGATTTAGGGGAATTTGGGGCAGGATTTGGGGAGGAATTGGGGGAATTTGGGGCAGGATTTAGGGGAATTTGGGGCAGGATTTTGGGGAGGATTTAGGGGGATTTGGGGCAGGATTTTGGGCAGAATTTGGGGAATTTGGGGCAGGATTTTGGGGAGGATTTAGGGGGATTTGGGGCAGATTTTGGGGGGGGTCTCTCCTTACGTTTCATGCGGCTCCAGAGCTGCCCCCCCCCTTCTTCCCTTTGGGGGGGGGTCCCTCTCCTCCGTAGTGGGGGGAGGGGTAGGGGGTGGAGCCCCCCGGGGGGGTCCCCCCGCCCCCCCCCGCCCCCCCGCACTCCCAGACCCCCCCATTGCGTGGGGAGGGGGCTGGGGGGGGGGCGGCGGGGGGGGGCTGGGGGTCCCGAAGGGCGAAGCCTCGTCCAGGCCGGGCACGGGGGGCTGCTGGGGGGGGAGAGGGGCACACGGGGGGTCAGGGGGGGTCCCGGACGTGGGGACCCCTCCCCAACCCCCCCCGAGCCCCCCTTACCTGGCCCAGGCCGCTCTGCTGCTGGGGGGGGGCGGGGGGCGGCTGCTGCTGCTGCTGGGGGGGGGGGGCGGCGTAGGAGCCCCCTCCCCCCGCGGGGTACGGGGCCGTGGGGGCGCCATAGCCGGGGTACACGCCCTGGGGGGGGGGAGACCCCAAAATCAGCAATGGAACGGCCCAGAGACCCCCCATAGCCCTGAGACCCCCCCTCATTGATCTGAGACCCCCCCATAGCCGGGGTACACGCCCTGGGGGGGGGGAGACCCCAAAATCAGCAATGGAACGGCCCAGAGACCCCCAGGTTAACAATGGTACAGCCCCGAGACCCCCTCATAGCCCTGAGACCCCCCCCATAGCCGGGGTACACGCCCTGGGGGGGGAGACCCCAAAATTAACAATGGTCCAGAGACCCCCAGGTTAACAATGGTACAGCCCCGAGACCCCCCCATAGCCCTGAGACCCCCCCCATAGCCGGGGTACACGCCCTGGGGGGGGAGACCCCAAAATCAGCAATGGAACGGCCCAGAGACTCCCCCTCATTGATCTGAGACCCCCCCATAGCCAGGGTACACGCCCTGGGTGGGGGGAGACCCCCAGATTAACAATGGTACAGCCCAGAGACCCCTCCCAGCCCCATTTAAAGCCCCCAGCCCCATTTGGGGTCTCACCATGGGGTAGTAGTAGCCGTAGGGGCAGTAGTCCCCCCCCGTAGGGCTGTGCCCCATTCCCAGCGGGTGCCCCCAGCCCCATTTAAAGCCCCCAGCCCCAGTTTGCCCCTCACCATGGGGTAGTAGTAGCCGTAGGGGTAGTAGCCCCCCCTGTAGCGCTGTACCCCATTCCCAGGTGGTGCCCCCAGCCCCACATGAAGCCCCCAGCCCCAGTTTGCCCCTCACCATGGGGTAGTAGTAGCTGTAGGGGTAGTAGCCCCCCCCGTAGGGCTGGTACCACTGGTAGTACTTGGGGGGCTGCGCCTGAGCCAGGGAGGGGTCACCCTGCGCGGGGGGGGGCGAACTGGGGGCACAAACAGCGTTAGAGACCCCCCCAAATAAACACAGAGAGACCCTCCAAACACAGAGAACCCCCTAAAACAGAGACCCCCAAACACAGAGAGACCCCAAAAAAACCGCAGGAAACTCCCCCGAAAAAGCAGAGACCCCCACCAAAACAGAACCCCCGCGAAACAGAGGACGCCCCCCAAACATCCCCCCCAAAAACCAGAGACCCCCTCAGAGACCCTCCCCAAACAAACACAAACTGAACAAACACCCTCGAGACCCCCCCAAGACCCTCAAACCCCCCTAAAGACCCCTCAGAGCCCCCCTTAAGGCCCCCCAGACCCTCCAAACTCCTCAAACACCCCCAAACCACCCCAAAAGATCCCCCAAATAACCTTCAAACCCGCCGAGACACCCCCTAAACCCCCAAAAGACACCCCCAACCCCCCCAGAGCTCCCCAGCGATCCCCAAAACCCCCCCCAGAGCCCCCCTTGTCCCCCATTTCCCACCTGCGCTCCGCCTTGCGCCCCTGCCGCGGCCTTGCCCCCGCCCGCCGCCGCTTTGCTGATGCTGGCCAGGGCCTGCCGCGCCTTCTCCCACTCGGGGTTCTCGGGGGGCGCCGGGGGCTCCTCCCGCGCGGGGCCGGCACCGCCGGGAGCGGCTCCGGGAGCGCCTCCGGGAGCGGCGCCGAGCGCGAACGGGGCGGCCCTGAGGGAGCAACGGAACGGCCGGCGGTGAAACCGGCCCCGCTCTGCCCGCGCCCGCCCCTCCCGGAGCTGCTCTCACCACTCGCGTTGGTCGCCCAGGTTGGCGGCCATGGTCGGGGGCCGCTCCCGCCGCCGGGGTCGCGATTATCGCGACAGGAGCGGCCGCGGCTCCGGGGACCCAAGATGGCGGCGCCGCTGCCTCTCCCCTCACGGAGCCGCTTCCGGTCGGCGCGCGGCGCGCTCGGCCAATTGGAGGGCGAGGGGCGGTGCGCGCGCGGCGAGCAACCAATGGGAGGGCGAGGGGCGAGGCGCGCGCGGCGAGCGGCCAATGGGAGGGCGAAGCGCGAGGCAACGGCGGCCGCGCGAGGACAAAGTAACGGCGAGGGCGCGAGGGGGATGTGGAACGGCGGCCGCGAGGGGACAAAATGACGGAGATGCACGAGCGCGGGTGCTTGGGGAGAATTCGGGGGATTTTGGGGCTCCAAGGGGAAGAATGGGGGGGGGGGGTTCCTCTGTATCCACCCTCCCACCGCTCCACCCGCCCCTGGGGGGTCTCCAGTTCCCCATGACCCCCCACCCAAATTCCCCCAATGAAGCCGCAGCAGCTGAAACCACCCTGGGGACCCCAAAACTGGGGGG
>JAFCGX010000318.1:0-15098 GCA_019023105.1 Diglossa brunneiventris
CCCAGCTTTGCCCCTTCCTTTCTCTCCATTTCACCCCAGCTTTGCCCCTTTTCCCCCTGAGCTTTGCCCCTTCCTTTCTCTCCATTTCACCCGAGTTTGCCCCTTCCTTTCTCTCCATTTCACCCCAAGTTTGCCCCTTCCTTTCTCTCCATTTCCCCTGAGCTTTGCCCCTTCCTTTCTCTCCATCTCACCCAGCTTTGCCCTTCCTTTCTCTCCATCTCACCCGAGTTTGCCCCTTCCTTTCTCTCCATCTCACCCCGAGTTTGCCCCTTCCTTTCTCTCCATCTCCCCGAGTTTGTGTTTTCCTTTCTCTCCATCTCACCCCGAGTTTGCCCCTTCCTTTCTCTCCATCTCCCCCAGCTTTGCCCCTTCCTTTCTCTCCATCTCACCCAGCTTTGCCCCTTCCTTTCTCTCCATCCCCCCCGAGTTTGCCCCTTCCTTTCTCTCAACACCCCAATTTCTGAGCTGATTTTGGGATCCACCTCCACGGCTCCACTGGCGGCCCGTCTGTCCCGGCCCTACCTGGTGGGGGTTCCAGTCGCTGTCGAAGATGATGACGGTGTCGGCCGACTGCAGGTTGAGGCCGAGGCCGCCGGCGCGCGTGCTCAGCAGGAAGATGAAATACTCGGAGCCCGGCTCGTTGAACGTCTTCAGCAACATCCCCCGGTCCTCGGCCTTGGTGGTGCCTGCAACGGCACACGGGCGTCACCGCCGGAACCGCTTCCGGAAGGTTCCATCGGGAAGGGCATTCCCATTGGATTGAATTGGATTCCCATTCCCCATCCCATTTGGATTGGGGGTTCCGGAAGGTTCCGTTGGGAAGGGGATTCCCATTGGATTGAGTTGAATTCCCATTGGATTGAGCTGGATTCCCATTCCCAATTCCATTGGGATCGGTGGTTCCGGAAGGTTCCATTGGGAAGGGGATTCCCACTGGATTGAATTGAATTGCCAATCCCAATGGGATCGGTGGTTCTGGAAGGTTCCATGAGGAATGGAATTCCCATTGAATTGGGTTGGATTCCCATTCCCAATCCCATTTGGATTGGGGGTTCCGGAAGGTTCCATTAGGAATGGAATTCCCACTGGATTGAGTTGAATTCCCATTCCCAATCCCATTGGGATCAGTGGGTCCAGAAGGTTCAGTTGGGAAGGGGATTCCCATTGGATTGAATTGAATTGCCAATCCCTTTGGGATCAGTGGTTCCGGAAGGTTCCGTCGGGAAGGGGATTCCCATTGGATTGGGTTGAGTTCCCAGTCCCAATCCCATTTGGATCGGGGGTTCCGGATGGTTCCGTCGGGAAGGGGATTCCCATTGAATTGAATTGAATTGAATTGCCAATCCCATTGGGATCAGAGGTTCCGGAAGGTTCCATTGGGAATGGAATTCCCATTGAATTCCCATTGAATTCCCATTGAATTCCCATTCCCAATCCCAATGGGATCAGTGGTTCCAGAAGGTTCCATTGGGAATGGAATTCCCATTGAATTCCCATTCCCAATCCCATTTGGATCGGGGGTTCCGGAAGGTTCCATGAGGAATGGAATTCCCATTGGATTGGGTTGGATTCCCATTCCCAATCCCAATGGGATCGGTGGTTCCAGAAGGTTCCGTCGGGAGGGGATTCCCATTGAATTGAGCTGGATTCCCATTCCCAATCCCATTGGGATTGGGGGTTCTGGAAGGTTCCATTGGGAAAATTGAGGGAAAATTGGGGATGGATTGGGAAAATTGGGGATTTTGGGGGGGTGGATTGAGAAAATAGAGGGAAAACTGGGGATGGATTGAAAAAACTGGGGATTTTGGGGGGGTGGATTGAGAAAATTGGGGATTTGGGGGGGGTGGATTGAAAAAAAGGGGATTGCGGGGATGGATTGAGAAAATTGGGGATTTTGGGGGTTGATTGGGATTTTGGGGGGAAATTGGGGATTTTGGGGGTGGATTGAGAAAATTGAGGGAAAATTGGGGATGGATTGAAAAAACTGGGGATTTTGGGAGTGGATTGAGAAAATTTGGGGGGGTGGATTGAGAAAATTGGGGATTTTGTGGGGGATGGATTGAGAAAATTGGGGATTTTTGGGGGGATGGATTGAGAAAATTGGGGATTTTGGGGGTTGATTGGGATTTTGGGGGAAAACTGGGGATTTTGGGGGTGGATTGAGAAAATGGGGATTTTGGGGGTTGATTGGGATTTTGGGGGGAAATTGGGGATTTTGGGGGTGGATCCACCCCAGCCCAGGGGCACTCACCATCCAGCCTGAGGTATTTGAAGCCACGATAAGCAAAATAATCCTCCATGATGGTCATCAAGGAGGTCATCTGGCAGAAGAGCAGCACCTTGTGGTTGGTGGCCCTGAGTTTGGGCAGGATCCTGTCCAGAAGCTCAAATTTTCCAGAGGCTCGGTACAAATCCAGCCTGAAACGGACAAAAACGACCAAAATTGGAGGGGAAAAAAAAAAAAAATGAGATTTGAGGCTGAAAATTTGGTGTTTCCTCCTTGTTGGGATCATTTGGATTCACGAGGTGGGGATGGTTCATCTTCCACCTCTAGAGATTTGATTGGAGTTTGTAAATTCACAGATTTCATCACGAATTCCAAAATTTGTCACTCACCCCTGCACGATGCCGCCCGTGAACCCCAAGTGCTCTGAGAAGGATTCCTGAAATGGAGAAGAAACTGTGACAAAAAACAGCAGAAAATGCCCCAAAAAAATCTGGAGTTGCCTTCAGGAGCCCCTCTGGAAGCTGGGGAGGAGGAGGAGGAGGAGGATGGAGTTTTTTGGGTGGAAGGTTGGGCCTGATTTAGTTCATCTTGGTTGGGTTTGTCCTTGTTAGGTTTAACCCTGGTTTTGGTTTATCCCTGTTTGGATTTTTCCCTGGTTTTGGTTTATCCCTGTTTGGATTTATCCCTGATTTTGGTTTATCCCTGTTTGGATTTATCCCTGGTTTTGGTTTATTCCTGTTTGCATTTTTCCCTGATTTTGGTTTATCTCTGTTTGGATTTATCCCTGATTTTGGTTTATTTCTGTTTGGATTTATTCCTGGTTTTGGTTTATCCCTGTTTGGATTTTTCCCTGATTTTGGTTTATCTCTGTTTGGATTTATCCCTGATTTTGGTTTATTTCTGTTTGGATTTATCCCTGTTTGGTTTATCCCTGTTTGGATTTATCCCTGGTTTTGGTTTATCCCTGTTTGGATTTATCCCTGGTTTTGGTTTATCCCTGTTTGGATTTATCCCTGGTTTTGGTTTATCCCTGTTTGGATTTATCCCCATTGGGTTTGTCCCTGTTTTTGGTTTATCTCTGTTTGGATTTATCCCTGGTTTTGGTTTATCCTGGTTTTTTTGGGTTCATCCCTTTTTTTGGTTTATCCCTGGTTTTGGTTTATCCCAGTTTTTTTGGGTTTATCCCTTTTTTTGTCCATCCCTGGCTCTCCTGGGTTTATCCCTGTTGGGTTTAACTTTGATTTTGGTTTATCTCAGTTTTTACCCCTGTTGGGTTTATCCCTTTTTTAGTTCATCCCTGGTTTTTATTTATCCTGGTTTTTGTTTTGGGTTCATCCCTCTTTCTGGTTTATCCCTGGCTTTGGTTTATCCCAGTTTTGTTGGGTTCATCCTTTTTTTGGTTTATCCCTGGTTTTGGTTTATCCTGGGTTTTTTTTTTGGGGTTTATCCCTTTTTTGTCCATCCCTGGCTCTCCTGGGTTTAACCCTGTTTGGGTTTAACCCTGTTTGGGTTTATCCCAGTTGAGTTTAACCCTTTTTTTTGTCCATCCCTGGCTCTCCTGGCTTTAACCCTTTGGGATTTTTTTGCCTTTTTGGGTTTTTTTTGAGATTTTTTTGCCTTTTTGCCTTTTTGGCCCTGGCCCCACCTCGATGTGCTGGAACATGTAGGGGTGGTTGCAGATCTTGCGCAGCTGCATGATGGTGTTCATCAAGGTCTTGGTGCCTCCTTTGCCCTGCCAGGAACCATCCAGGAGGTTAAAAATTCATTCATTCATTAATGCCCCCAACCCAACCATTGGTGCAACCCAACCATTGGTCCAACCCAACCCAACCACTGGTTCAACCCACCCAACCCACCCAACCACTGGTCCAACCCAACCCAACCCAACCATTGGTCCAACCCAACCCAACCACTGGTCCAACCCAACCCAACCATTGGTCCAACCCAACCCAACCACTGGTTCAACCCAACCCAACCATTGGTTCAACCCAACCCAACCATTGGTTCAACCCAACCCAAGCACCTGCTCAACCCAACCCAAACCCACCACTGGTCCAACCCAACCCAACCAACCATTGGTCCAACCCAACCCAACCACTGGTTCAACCCAACCCAACCATTGGTGCAACCCAACCCAACCATTGGTCCAACCCAACCCAACCACTGGTTCAACCCAACCCAACCATTGGTCCAACCCAACCCAACCCTTGGTCCAACCCAACCATTGGTCCAACCCAACCCAAGCACCTGCTTAACCCAACCCAACCACTGGTCCAACCCAACCCAACCATTGGTCCAACCCAACCAAGCACCTGCTCAACCCAACCCAACCCAACCCAACCATTGGTCCAACCCAACCAAGCACCACCTCAACCCAACCCAACCATTGGTCCAACCCAACCCAAGCACCTGCTCAACCCAACCCAACCACTGGTCCAACCCAACCCAACCATTGGTCCAACCCAACCATTGGTCCAACCCAACCATTGGTCCAACCCAACCAAGCACCTGCTCAACCCAACCCAACCCAACCCAACCATGGTCCAACCCAACCCAACCAACCCAAGCACTGGTTCAACCCAACCCAACCCCAGAGAGGAGCCCAAGCCGTGCTCAGCATTCCCAAATTCCCACATCCAGACCTTTTTGTCCTTCTCGGAGCCGTCGGTGAGGAGGACGCCCTTGGCCTGCATGTGCCGGTACAGGACGCGCTGCAGCGCCGACATGTCGCACTTGATGACGTACTCCACCTGCCAGGAGACGGCCAATGGTTCAACCCAGCCAATGGTTCAACCCAACCCTTGGTTCAACCCAACCACTGGTTCAACCCAACCCAGCCATTGGTTCAACCCAACCATTGGTTCAACCCAACCCTTGGTTCAACCCAGCCATTGGTTCAACCCAACCCAACCCAACCATTGGTTCAACCCAACCATTGGTTCAACCCAACCCTTGGTTCAACCCAACCCAACCCAACCATTGGTTCAACCCAACCAAAGCACCAGCTCAACCCAACCATTGGTTCAACCCAACCCAACCCAACCCTTGGTTCAACCCAACCCAACCCAACCCTTGGTTCAACCCAACCCAACCCAACCATTGGTTCAACCCAACCAAAGCACCAGCTCAACCCAACCATTGGTTCAACCCAACCCAACCCAGCCATTGGTTCAACCCAACCATTGGCTCAACCCAGCCATTGGTTCAACCCAACCATTGGCTCAACCCAGCCATTGGTTCAACCCAACCATTGGCTCAACCCAGCCATTGGTTCAACCCAACCATTGGTTCAACCCAACCAAAGCACCAGCTCAACCCAACCATTGGTTCAACCCAACCATTGGTTCAACCCAACCAAAGCACCAGCTCAACCCAACCATTGGTTCAACCCAACCATTGGCTCAACCCAGGCATTGGTTCAACCCAACCACTGGTTCAACCCAACCATTGGTTCAACCCAACCCTAAACATCTGCTCAACCCAACCCCAAACATCTGTTCAACCCAACCCAACCCACACATCTGCTCAGCCCAACCCAACCCAAACATCTGCTCAACCCAACCCAAACATCTGCTCAACCCAACCCAAACATCTGCTCAACCCAACCCTAAACATCTGCTCAACCCAACCCAAACATCTGCTCAACCCAACCCAAACATCTGCTCAACCCAGCCCAGCCCAACCCATGGCTGATTGTGGAGTGGATGAAGCTCCATGTCCACCTCCCAGGATGGGTTAGGACCAGGATGGACCTCCCCCCCTCAAGTGGTCTCCAGGGATGGGGACCCTTTGGTGTCACCTTTTCTGGGAGCTGAGCCTCCACCTCCTTCTTGAGGCGCCGCAGCAGGAAGGGCCGGAGCACCTTGTGCAGACGGCGGATGATGAGGATTGTCTCCTCCTCGTTCAGGTCCACCTGGAGTTGTCACCAGGAGCGGGAATTGTCATCAGAAATGGAAGTGGATGCACCCTCCCCACAGCCCCAAACACTCCAAGAACCTCCTGAGCCCCAAATGCGGGTGGGATGCCACCTCCCAGAGCTCCAGAACCACCTCCAACATCTCCAGATCCATTCCAGTCACTGATCCACCTCCCAGAGCTCCAGAACCATCCCCAACTTCTCCAGATCCATTCCAGACACTGATCCACCTCCCAGAGCTCCAGAACCACTTCCAGCTTCTCCAGATCCATTCCAGTCACTGATCCATCTCCAACATCTCCAGACCCATTCCAATCACTGATCCACCTCCCAGAGCTCCAGAACCATCCCCAACATCTCCAGATCCATCAAAGACACCGATCCACCTGCCAGAGCTCCAGAACCACTTCCAACATCTCCAGATCCATTCCTGTCACTGATCCACCTCCCAGAGCTCCAGAACCATCCCCAACTCTCCACATCCATTCAAGACTCTGATCCACCTCCAACTTCTCCAGATCCATTCCAGTCACTGATCCACCTCCAACTTCTCCAGATCCATTCCTGTCACTGATCCACCTCCCAGAGCTCCAGAACCACTTCCAGCTTCTCCAGACCCATTCCAGACACTGATCCACCTCCAACATTCTCCAGGCCCAGACCCACCTCCCAGAGCTCCAGAACCACTTCCAGCTTCTCCAGATCCATTCCAGACACTGATCCACCTCCAACTTCTCCAGACCCATTCCAGACACTGACCCACCTCCCAGAGCTCCAGAACCATCCCCAACATCTCCAGACCCATTCCAGACACCGATCCATCTCCAACATCTCCAGATCCATTCCTGGCACTGATCCACCTCCAACTTCTCCAGACCCAGACCCACCTCCCAGAGCTCCAGAACCACTTCCAGCTTCTCCAGACCCATTCCAGACACTGATCCACCTCCAACTTCTCCACATCCATTCAAGACTCTGATCCACCTCCAACATCTCCAGACCCATTCCAGACACTGATCCACCTCCAACATCTCCAGATCCATTCCCGACACAGATCCACCTCCAGGAACCCTCGGAACCCTTCCAGATCCATCCCCACCACCCTCAAACCCACCTCCATCTCCCCGTCCCCCCAGTTTCTCCAGCACCTTCTCGCCGGTCATGGCGAAGGGCGCGTTGAACCACTGCTCGAAGGTGCTGCAGCTCTTGAAGATGGTGGGCAGCAGGAAGTTGAGGAGGGCCCAGAGCTCCGGGAGTTTGTTCTGCAGCGGGGTCCCGGTGAGGAGAAGGCGCCGCGGGGCCACGTAGTGGGTGTTGAGGACCTGGGTGAGCTTGCAGTGGTGGTTCTTCATGCGGTGGCCTTCGTCCACGATCATGTACTTCCAACGGATCTGGGGGCAGCAGGAGAAATGGACGTGAACATCTCAGGTGGGCACCAGAAATGGTTTTAGGGGAATTTGAGGGGAATTTGAGAAGAATTTGAGAAGAATTTGAGAAGAATTTGAGATGAATTTGAGAAGAACTTTCTCAGGACCTTCTGGAATTCATGGAGGTTACTAAGACAAACTGGATAAAATAAGAAAGAAATTCAAAAAATAAGAAAAGATCTCATAAAAGAAGCAAGAAGAAGCTGAGAAACCAAATTCCACCATGGACTTCCAGCAGATCTGGAGGCAGCAGGAGAAATGGAGAAGAACATCTCAGGTGGGACCCAGAATTGGTTTTAGCAGAATTTTAGGGGAATTTGAAAAGAATTTGAGAAGAATTTTCTCAGGTTTAGCAGAATTTGAGAAGAATTTGAGAAGAATTTGAGAAGAATTTGAGAAGAATTTTCTCAGGACCTTCTGGAATTCAACCCAATTCAACCCAAACTTCTGGAATTCATGGAGGTTACTAAGAAAAATAAAATAGAAACTCATAAAAGAAGCAAGAAGAAGCTGAGCAACCAAATTCCACCATCATGGACTTCCAGCAGATCTGGGGGCAGCAGGAGAAACGGACATGAACATCTCAGGTGGGCACCAGAAATGGTTTTAGGGGAATTTGAGAAGAATTTGAGAAGAATTTGAAAAGAATTTGAGAAGAATTTGAGAAGAATTTGAGAAGAAATTGAGAAGAATTTGAGAAGAACTTTCTCAGGACCTTCTGGAATTCATGGAGGTTACTAAGACAAACTGGATAAAATAAGAAAGAAATTCAAAAATTAAGAAAAGATCTCAAAAAAGAAGCAAGAAGAAGCTGAGCAACCAAATCCCACCATCATGGACTTCCAGTGGACCTGTGGGGAAGTGGAGAAATGGAGAAGAACATCTCAGGTGGGACCCAGAATTGGTTTTAGCAGAATTTGAGAAGAATTTGAGAAGAATTTGAGAAGAATTTGAGAAGAACTTTCTCAGGACCTTCTGGAATTCAACCCAATTCAACCCAAACTTCTGGAATTCATGGAGGTTACTAAGACAAACTGGATAAAATAAGAAAGAAATTCAAAAAATAAGAAAAAAACTCAAAAAATAAGCAAGAAGAAGCTGAGAAACCAAATTCCACCATCATGGACTTCCAGCAGATCTGGGGGCAGCAGGAGAAATGGAGATGAAGATCTCAGGTGGGCACCAGAAATGGTTTTAGGGGAATTTGAGAAGAATTTGAGAAGAACTTTCTCAGGACCTTCTGGAATTCAACCCAATTCAACCCAAACTTCTGGAATTCATGGAGGTTACTAAGAAAAATAAAATAGAAACTCATAAAAGAAGCAAGAAGAAGCTGAGCAACCAAATTCCACCATCATGGACTTCCAGTGGACCTGTGGGAAGTGGAGAAATGGAGAAGACATCTCAGGTGGGCACCAGAATGGTTTTAGGGGAATTTGAAAGAATTTGAGAAGAATTTGAGAAGAATTTTCTCAGACCTTCTGGAATTCATGGAGGTTACTAAGACAAACTGGATAAAATAAGAAAGAAACTCATAAAAGAAGAAAGAAGAAGCTGAGAAACCAAATTCCACCATGGACTTCCAGCAGATCTGGAGGCAGCAGGAGAAATGGAGAAGAACATCTCAGGTGGGCACCAGAAATGGTTTTAGCAGAATTTGAAGGGAATTTGAGAAGAATTTGAGAAGAATTTGAGAAGAATTTGAGAAGAATTTGAGAAGAATTTGAGAAGAACTTTCTCAGGACCTTCTGGAATTCATGGAGGTTACTAAGACAAACTGGATAAAATAAGAAAGAAATTCAAAAATTAAGAAAAGATCTCATAAAAGAAGCAAGAAGAAGCTGAGAAACCAAATTCCACCATCATGGACTTCCAGCAGATCTGGGGGCAGCAGGAGAAATGGAGATGAAGATCTCAGGTGGGCACCAGAAATGGTTTTAGCAGAATTTGAGAAGAATTTGAGAAGAATTTGAGAAGAAATTGAGAAGAATTTGAGAAGAATTTTCTCAGGACCTTCTGCAATTCATGGAGGTTACTAAGACAAACTGGATAAAATAAGAAGAAACTCATAAAAGAAGAAAGAAGAAGCTGAGAAACCAAATCCCACCATCATGGACATCCAGTGGACCTGCGGGGAAGTGGAGAAATGGAGAAGAACATCTCAGGTGGGCACCAGAAATGGTTTTAGCAGAATTTGAGGGGAATTTGAGAAGAATTTGAGAAGAATTTGAGAAGAATTTGAGAAGAATTTGAGAAGAACTTTCTCAGGACCTTCGGAATTCATGGAGGTTACTAAGAAAAATAAAATAGAAACTCATAAAAGAAGCAAGAAGAAGCTGAGCAACCAATTCCACCATCATGGACATCCAGTGGACCTGTGGGGAAGTGGAGAAATGGAGAAGAACATCTCAGGTGGGACCCAGAATTGGTTTTAGCAGAATTTGAGAAGAATTTGAGAAGAATTTTCTCAGGATCTTTTCAGAATTTTCTCAGGACCTTCTGGAATTCAACCCAATTCAACCCAACCTTCTGGAATTCATGGAGGTTACGAAGGAAAAGTGCATGAAATAAGAAAGAAACTCAAAAAAATACGGGAAAAAAAATCAAAAAATAGGGAAAAAAATCAAAAAATAAGAAAAAAAATCAAAAAATAAAAAAAATCAAAAAATAAGAAAAAAACTCAAAAATTAAGAAAAACCTCAAAAATTAAGAAAGAAGAAGCTGAGAAACCAATTTAAACCTCAATTCTTCTCCTTCTTCCTTCCACCTCTGTTCCATTTCCAGCTCCTACACTGAGAACTTTCCACACCGATCATAAATAAAAATCAGAATTTGCCAAAATTTCACCTTTGCCGACATCCTGAGGGTGGAAAAAACGGGGGAAACTTCTGGAAGAAGAGCTCACCTTGGCCAGGATGTGCTTGTCCTTGATGATGTACTCGTAGGTGGTGAGGAGAACGTTGAATTTGCCGCTGCGGAGCTGCGGGACGAAGGCGCGGCGCGCGGCCGGGGAGCCCTGCGGGGACATCCCGAGCGGGAATGGCAGCGTTGCCAGGAAAATTGGGGGGTTATCAAAAAAGGTGAGGAGGTTTTGGGGTGTCCTGGTGGTGAGGAAGGAGTAAAAATGGGATTTTGGGGGGTTTTGGGGAGTTTCGTGGAGTTTCGTGGATTTTTGTGGATTTGGAGCTCAAATCCATTTGGATTTGGAATTCTCAGAAAAATGGGGGGGTTATCAAAAAAGGGGAGAAGGTTTTGGGGTCTCCTGGTGCTGAGGAAGGAGTAAAAATGGGATTTTGGGGGTTTTGGGGGAGTTTCGTGGATTTTCATGGATTTTCATGATTTTTTGTGGATTTGGAGCTCCAACCCATTTGGATTTGGAATTTCCAGGAAAACGGGGCTGTTCTCCAAAAAGCTGAGGAGGTTTTGGGGTCTCCTGGTGGTGAGGAAGGAGTAAAAATGGGATTTTGGGGGGGTTTTGGGGGATTTTTGTGGATTTTGGGGAGTTTTGTGGAGTTTCGTGGATTTTTGTGGATTTTTGTGGATTTTTGTGGATTTGGAGGTCCCATGAAAATAGGGGGATTATCCAAAAAGTGAGGAGGTTTTGGGGTGTCCTGGTGCTGAGGAAGGAGCAAAAATGGGATTTTGGGGGGTTTTGGGGGATTTTCGTGGAGTTTCGTGGATTTTTGGGGATTTTTGGGGAGTTTCGTGGTTGTGGATTTGGAGCTCAAATCCTCTTGGAAATGGAATTCTCAGAAAATGGGGGGTTATCAAAAAGGGGAGGAGGTTTTGGGGTCTCCTGGTGGTGAGGAAGGAGTAAAAATGGGATTTTGGGGGTTTTTGGGGATTTTGGGGAGTTTCGTGGATTTTTCTGGAGTTTCGTGGTTGTGGATTTGGAGGTCAAACCCATTTGGATTTGGAATTCCCAGAAAATGGGAAAAGTGAGGAGGTTTTGGGGTCTCCTGGTGCTGAGGAAGGAGCAAAAATGGGATTTTGGGGGGTTTTTGTGGCTTTTTGGGAATTTTCATGGATTTTTGGAGATTTTTCTGGAGTTTCAAGGATTTTCGTGGATTTGGAGCTCCAACCCATTTGGATTTGGAATTCCCATGAAAATCAGAAAAGTGAGGAGGTTTTGGGGTCTCCTGCTGGTGAAGAAGGAGCAAAAACGGGATTTTGGGGGGTTTTGGGGGAGTTTCGTGGATTTTCATGGATTTTTGGAGATTTTCATGGATTTTCGTGGAGTTTCGTGGTTGTGGATTTGGAGGTCAAACCCATTTGGATCTGGAATTCTCAGAAAAATGGGGGGGGGTTATCAAAAAATGTCAGGAGGTTTTGGGGTCTCCTGTGCTGAGGAAGGAGTAAAAATGGGATTTTGGGGGGGTTTTGGGGGAGTTTCATGGATTTTTGGGGAGTTTCGTGGATTTTTGTGGATTTGGAGGTCCCATGAAATAGGGGGATTATCCAAAAAGTGAGGAGGTTTTGGGGTCTCCTGGTGCTGAGGAAGGAGTAAAAATGGGATTTTGGGGGGTTTTTGGGGATTTTCATTGATTTTTGTGGATTTGGAGCTCCAATCCATTTGGATTTGGAATTCCCAGAAAAATGGGAAAAGTGAGGAGGTTTTGGGGTCTCCTGCTGGTGAGGGACGAGCAAAAATGGGATTTTGTGGGGTTTTTGGGGATTTTGGGGGATTTTTCTGGAGTTTCGTGGTTGTGGATTTGGAGGTCAAACCCATTTGGATCTGGAATTCTCAGAAAAATGGGGGGGGTTATCAAAAAATGTCAGGAGGTTTTGGGGTCTCCTGGTGGTGAGGAAGGAGTAAAAATGGGGTTTTGGGGGGTTTGGGGGGGATTTTGGGGGATTTTTTCTGGAGTTTTCTGGAGTTTCGTGGTTGTGGATTTGGAGCTCCAATCCATTTGGATTTGGAATTCCCAGGAAAATGGGGTGGTATCCAAAAAGCTGAGGAGGTTTTGGGGTCTCCTGGTGCTGAGGAAGGAGTAAAAATGGGATTTTGGGGGGGTTTGGGGGATTCTAGGGGAGTTTCCTGGATTTTTCTGGAGTTTCGTGGATTTTTGTGGATTTGGAGCTCCAATCCATCTGGAGTTGGAATTTCCAGAAAATGGGGTGTTCTCCAAAAAGGTTGAGGAGGTTTTGGGGTCTCCTGGTGGTGAGGAAGGAGTAAAAATGGGATTTTGGGGGGTTTTGGGGGATTTTTGTGGATTTTTGGGGAGTTTTGTGGATTTTTTGAGGATTTTTCGTGGATTTTTGTGGATTTGGAGCTCCAATCCTTTTGGATTTGGAATTCCCAGGAAAATGGGGTGGTGTCCAAAAGGCTGAGGAGGTTTTGGGGTCTCCTGGTGGTGAGGAAGGAGCAAAAATGGGATTTTGGGGGGGTTTTTGGGGATTTTGGGGGAGTTTCATGGATTTGGACCTGGGACCCAAGGGCAGCTTCCTCCAGAGCAGGAAGAGGAAAACGGAGGCTTGGAATGGAAATGGAATCCAAGGAAACGGAATTCAGTCATTGAATCAAGGAATTCATCCAAGGAATTAATCTAATTAATTAATCCAAGGAATTCAATCCAAGGAATTAATCTAATTAATTAATCCAAGGAATTCAATCCAAGGAATGAACCCAAGAATGAACACAAGGAAATGGAATCCAAGGAATTAATCCAAGGAAATTCAATCCAATGAATGAATCCAATGTTTTAATCCAAGGGATGAAATCCAAGGAATTAATCCAACTAATTAATCCAAGGAAATTCAATCCAAGGAATTAATCCAAGGAACTAATCCAAGGAAATTAAATCCAAGGAATTAATTTAATTAATTAATTAATCCAAGGAATTCAATCCAAGAAATTAATCCAAGGAATTAATCCAAGGAAATTCAATCCAAGGAACTGAAATCCAAGGAACTGAAATCCAAGGGATGAATCCAAGGAAATTAATCCAAGGAATTCATCCAACTAATTAATCCAAGGAAATTAATCCAAGGAATTAATAAAAGGAAATTCAATCCAAGGAATGAATCCAACTAATTAATCGAAGGAAATTAAATCCAAGGAATTAATCCAATGTTTTAACCCAAAGAAATTTAATCCAACTAATTAATCCAAGGAAATTCAATCCAATGAATGAATCCAATGTTTTAATCCAAGGAACAAATCCAAGGAATTAATCCAAGGAATTAATCCAAGGAATTAATCCAATGTTTTCATGCAAGGAAATTCAATCCAAGGAATTAATCCAACTAATTAATCCAAGGAAATTCAATCCAAGGAATGAATCCAATGTTTTAATCCAAGGAAATTCAATCCAAGTAATGAATCCAATGTTTTAATCCAAGGAACAAACCCAAGGAATTAATCCAACTAATTAATCCAACTAATTAATCCAAGGAAATTCACTCCAAGGAATGAATCCAATATTTTAATCCAAGGGATGAAATCCAAGGAATGAATCCAATGTTTTAATCCAAGGAATTCATCCAACTAATTAATCCAAGGAAATTCAATCCAAGGGAATTAATCCAACTAATTAATCCAACTAATTAATCCAAGGGAATTCAATCCAAGGCTTTGGCCCTTACCTTGTAGGAGACCTTGACCACGGACGGAGCCCACTTGTCAAACTCGTAGGCCCAGTTGGACAAAGTCCTGCGGGGAAAGACAGACGGACAAAGGGTGGGAATGCTGGGAATTGTGGGAATGTGGGATTCTGGGAATTTTGGGAATTGTGGGAATTCTGGGGATTGTGGGAATTTTGGGAATTGTGGAAAAGGGTGGGAATTGTGGGAATTTTCAGAATTCTGGGAATTGTGGTTCTCCACATGGAAAAAAGGGTGGGAATTTTGGGAATTCTGGGAATTTTGGGAATTGTGGGAATTGTGGGAATTTTGGGAATTCTGGGAATTTTGGGAATTTTGGGAATTATGGGAATTTTGGTTCTCCACGTGGACAAAGGGTGGGAATTTTGGGAATTGTGGGAATTTTGGGAATTGTGGGAATTTTGGTTCTCCACATGGAAGAATGGTGGGAATTTGGGGAATTTTGGGAATTTTGGTTCCCCACATGGAAATAGGGTGGGAATTGTGGGAATTGTGGGAATTTTGGTTCTCCACATGGAAAAAGGGTGGGAATTGTGGGAAATCTGGGAATTTTGGTTCCCCATGTGGAAAAAGAGGTGGGAATTCTGGGAATTCTGGGAATTTTGGTTCTCCATGTGGAACTGGGTGGGAATTTTGGGAATTGTGGTTCTCCACGTGGAAAAAGGGTGGGAATTTGGGAATTCTGGGAATTCTGGGAATTGTGGGAATTTTGGTTCTCCACGTGGGAATTCTGGGAATTTTGGTTCTCCACGTGGACAAAGGGTGGGAATTTTGAGAATTTTGGTTTTCCACATGGAAAAAGGGTGGGAATTCTGGGAATTTTAGGAATTCTGGGAATTGTGGTTCTCCACGTGGAAAAAGGGTGGGAATTTTGGGAATTTTAGGAATTTTGGTTCTCCACATAAAAAAAGGGTGGAATTTTGGG
>JAFCGX010000319.1:0-14731 GCA_019023105.1 Diglossa brunneiventris
CTGCAGGGCTGCTGGAACCAAAGCTCCAGGGTGACACAGAGGGGCCTCCTGTCATCAATGGTCCACTGTGGCACTGTGGAGCCAAAGGAGACCATTGTGACACTGCAAGGCCTCATGGAATTGTTGGGACCATTGTGACACTGTGGGGCCTTCTGGAACCTAGGGGCCACTGTGGCACTGCTGGACCCCATGGAAAAAAGGAGCCATTGTGACACTGAGGAGCACCATAAAAGCAAGACGACACAGAGCATGTCTGGCTGGTTTGGCCTCCCATGGACTGCCTGACTGGTCCAGCTGACCTTGGCATGTTGAGGGTCTCTTCTCATCTGCTACTGAAACACTGGGGCTCCATGCTTTCCTTCCTATGGAAAAGATCTGTCATTCTTCTCCAGGCACTGATTTCCAGAACTGGGATTTCAACTCCAAATTTCTTATATCCAGGGATTGTTGCCATTGGAATATTGCCAGGACAAGTCTGTCTTGAAGTGGTTTCACAAAGGTCACTTCCCATCTGTCCCCAGAACACTGGGGAAGGCTCCGTATGTTCCTTCTTACGGGAAAGAATTGTGCTGTTTCTCCAGCTGCCCATGGCCGAGACTGGGTTTCAACCTCCAAAATTCCTTAAATCCAAAGACTGCTCCCAGACAAAGTCTGCCTTTGCTGACAAGTCTGCCAGGTCTTGGCCTAGTGAGGCTCTCACCTGCCTTCAAACCCTGGGGCTCTCTGCTTTCCTTCCTATGGAAAAGAGCTGTCCTTCTCAGCCAGGTGCCCATGGCCAGAATTGGGATTTCACCTCCCACATTCCCTATTGTGACAGACTGGAGGAGATTGTTGGCTGGAGACATTTTGTGTGGGTGTGGGGGGAGGAGGGGGCAGGTCCAGCCTTGCCCTGCCCTGGAACCCCAGCCGTGCCCTGCCCTGGAACCCCAATCCCCCCAGAGCCTCTATCCCAGCCCAGCAGTGGCTGCCAGTCCCTGGCACAGCACAGGCAATGCTCCACAGCCACCTCTGCAGCCCCCAGCCCAGCTCCTGAGGGACCAAATGAGCCCAAGTCCCACCTGGGGGAAGGGCCCAGGGAGACCAAGGGGTATTGAAGGCTGACCACAAGGCAAGCACACATCTTGGCCCTACTCCTCTTGGAATTTCCATCTGAACTCTGCTGGAATCCAGGAGTTGGTAGCTGTGTATGTGTGTGTGCTTCTCTAAATAATTTTTGTCTTTCTCTCTCTGTCTAACTACTAATTGTGTCTCGCACATTTTGACTAACTTAAAATTGAAGGAGCTAAGAGTTGTGAAGTTGAATGGGCTGAGTTAATGCTTTGAGTAGTGTTTTCTGTTGATTGAATGTTATATTAAACCTTTTGCCAAGGTTTCTCTGATTTTCTAAAGTTGCCAGTAAAGGCTGTTTGGTTGTTTTGAGCCCCTGAGAATCTCTTGTTGGTATTTCTCCAGTGCATCCAACTCAGAGGACACAAACAATTGTAATTCCTTTGAAATATCTCCTTGAGAGAGTTGTTTGGGGAATGGGAGTCAGGGCTTGTCTGTCCTGCTTGGCCCAGCCCAGGCAGGGCTTTCCCAGCCACATCCCACACTCCATTGCCCAGCTGGAGCCGCTGGTGCCTCTGAGTTGTGCTGCCCCAGCCCCAGGGACGCTCTCCTTGTCTGCCCATCCCCCACGGTCTCTGGGCAGGGATGGCCTCAGTGGGGGCTGCTGACATCCTCAGCACCTTGGAGGCTGCTGCTGAATTTTTCCTCCTCCAGAGGCTTGTCAGCTTCAGCTCTTCAGTGCAGGAATTCAGTGTCCAGGGCTCATTACCATTCAGAACACCTTAACAAGCCAAGTCTCTAGGAATAATTTGATTTAAGTGTTCAAATCTTCTGTGGTTAATGAGACAGATTTCAGAAGTGTATTCAAAATGAATAGATTCTATTTAAAAAGACAGTGAGAAAAGATTTTTTAGGTCCTGTCTGGTTTTTTTTCCTGTTAATTCATTGATATGTGCAATCTCCAGTTGACACTGAATCCAAGTACTGCTCCAAAGGCTTGTTCAGCCTTCAGCTCTTCAGTTCAGGAATTCAGTGTCCCAGGGCTCATTAACATTCAGAACACCTTAACAAGCCAAGCCTCTGGGGATAATCTGATTTCAGTTTCCAAACCTTGTGTGGTTAATAAGAGAGATTTCAGAAGTGCACTCAACTGAATATGTTCTATTTAAAAAGACAGTGAGAAAACATTTTTTAGGTCCTGTTTAGTTTTTTTTTCCCTGTTAATAGCAATCTCCAATTGACACTGACTCCAAATACCTCCTCATGTAGTTTGAATAGATATGAGAATCAAGATCCTTCATGGCTGACAATCCATCACACTCTGAATTCTGTGACAAAGGCTCATAAACATTTGTTAAAACTTCCGAAAAAGATTGGCCCTGTTGAGCCCAAGCTGGGTGGGAGTGTGGCTGTGCTGGAGGGCAGGAAGCTCTGCAGAGGGATGTGGACAGGCTGGAGCCATGGGCCCGGGACAACTGGATGAGGTTCACCAAGGCCAAGGGCCGGGTCCTGCCCTGGGCTCACAACCACCCCAAATCCCTGGCTGTGCCCTGCCCCTGATCCCCACAGCCTGTCCTGTTTCCTTCATCCTTGCACTGCCAGGGACTTTCTGGGACAAGGGTGCTCTGCTCTGGCTATGGAGGGAGGCCCAAGTGCCACCACTGGAGTGGGAACCACAACTCATCAGGTTTGTGTCCTTTGGGGGTCAGGAACTGGTCAGACTCAGAGGCACAGAAAGTTTCTCTTCATGGCCAACAGTCCACAGTTGAACAAGACACAACTTAATAACAATCACCCTCTTCCCTGAGCTATGTGCAATGTCCCAGCAGTGTCTGATGAGTCCAGCATTCACAAGTGATTTCCATACTAAAATTAATTTCAGACAAAATGTGGTTCTGTGATAGATATAAACACAATTAAGTTCTTGTATCAGGATGCTTGTCCTGGAGTGGTGGCAAAACAGCTCCAACAATTCCTGATTTGCAAAGCTGTCAGTGGTGGATGGATTAGGGTGGTCAGGCTGCTCTTGGTGTTGAGGAAATGCTGAAAGCAGCCTGACTCATTTCATCTCCTCCTGTCCTGGCTGATCTCCCCTCTTTCCCCTCCCACCCATTGGCTCTTGTCTCCCACCAGGCCCCCAGTGAAGAGCCTGGCTCTGTGTTCTCCATCCCCTCCTGGCTGGCACTGCCAGGCTGGGATGAGGAGCCCCTCAGCCTTCCCTGCTCTGGGCTGGACCAGCCCAGCTCCCTCAGCCTCTGCTCACAGCCCAAGGGCTCCAGCCCCACCTTGCAGGCCCTTCCCAGACCCTGCTCCAGCTGCCAGACATCTTTCCTGCCCTGGGGAACCCAACCCAGGCCACAGTGACCTGGATAATCCACGTCCTTGCTGTCCCAGTCACACAGCCCTGGCCCCTTGTCCCCATGTCAGGCTCTGGGGTGGATCCTGTGGAACATCCTTTGGTGGAGGCTGTGGCTCCAGGTGGGCCGGGGGGATCCCGGGGGACAGGGACCCTGCTGGGCATGGACAGCATTGGAGTTGTTGGGAGAAAGTGTGAGGGGGAGCTGGGGTGGAGTGACCAACCCAGTGACCTGACACAGCCCTGCTGGGATGTCACACAGCCCCTCTGTGATGTCATAGCCAACTCTATGATGTCACAGCCCATTCTCTGATGTCACAGCCAACTCTGCGATGTCACAGTCTGCTCTGTGAGGTCACAGGCCATTCTCTAATGTCACACAGATGGTATCTGATGTCACAGCCTGCTCTGTGATATCATAGTCTGCTGTGTGATGTCAGACCTCTTCCCTGTGATGTCACAGCTGGCTCTGTGATGTCACAGAGGCAGTCTGTGATGTCATATCTTCTTGATGACCTCACATATTCCACTCTGTGATGTCATAGCCCACTCTGTCACCCATGTTCCCAGATGATAAATTGTCTCCACCAGGTGAGCTCACACCTGGAGCTTGTTCTCCACAACCCAGGCCTATGGAAACCACACAGTGCCCATTGTGTGAGAAGGGAACTGGAAGTTCAGCAGCCTCAGTGTCCTGCCAGCCCAGCCAGGCCCACTGGAACATCGGGGTCCACGACCACCTGGGACCACCAGAGAGACCCCCAGGACAGAACGTTTGGGTAAAGGGGAGGAGAAATATGTTAATGATTTTGGGGAAATTATTATCATATGTATGTTTAGTCCAGGACAATCAATGAATATGTGTGCAAAATACAGAACATAAACAGAAACTTTCCTGTACTCAGCATGCAGGGCTTTGGGAGGAGCTATCCCCCATGCATCCAGCTGAATAAAGAATGCTGCTTCTTAATGCTACAGTGGTGTTAAGGAGTTTTCTGTTTTACCAAATTTTTGGTAACACTCCCACTGCCAAGGAAAGCTCTGTCTGCTGCTGTTCACACACAGAGAAGGGCTGGTGGCAGATGTGGGGCTCAGAGGCTGCCTGGGGCACAGTGACCATGAAATAATCAAGTTTTCAATGTTCTGTGAAAGAAGGAGGGGCTGCAACAAAACTTCTGCACTGGAATTCGGAAAAACAGACTTTTGCCTGTTCAGGATGCAGATTTGGGGAGTACCAAATAAGGTCCTGATTTTTTTAAGGGAAAAAGCACTTAAAAACAAAGGGGTCCAGGAAGGATGGGCACGCTTTTAGAAAGTAATCTCAAGGGGGAAGGAGCAGGCTGTCCCAGTGTGGCAAAAGATGAGCTAGTGAGGAAAAGGACTGTTCTGGCTGCCCATGGAGCTTTTGTGGGAACTCAAGGGAAAAGAGGACCAGAAACTCAGGAGGTGTTTAAGGATGTAGTTAGGTTATGCAGAAAAAAAAGTGGAAAGCTGAAAGCACAATTAGAATTTAACATGGAGGGCTCTGTAAAAAAATAAAATTATTTCTAAAAACATCCAAAGCAAAAAGAGGTAGAAGGAGAACCTCTACTCTTTATTGGATGAAGTGGAGAATATAGTAACTAAAGATAAGGAAAAAGGTAAGCAACTTAAGACCTAGTTTATCTCAATTTTCAGTATAAGGACAGGTTGTCCTCCAGACAAATGTTCTCCTGAGCTGGTAGATGGGCACAGGGAGCAGAACAGTCCCCTGTAATCCAGGAGGAAGCAGCTGGGGACCTGCTGAGCCACTCAGATGCTCACAGGTGTATGGGATCAGATGGGATCCATCCCAGGGAGATGAGGGAGCTGGTGGATGAGCTCCCCAAGCTGCTCTCCATCATTTACCATCAGTCCTGGCTCAGCAGGGAGGTCCCAGAGGACTGGAGGTGCCAGTGTGAGCCCATCCCCAAGCAGGGCTGGAAGGAGGAGCTGGGGAACTCCAGGCCTGTCAGCCTGACCTGGGTGCCCGGCAAGGTTATGGAACAGATCACCTTGAGTGCCATCACAGGGCACCCACAGGATGGCCGAGGGATCAGAGCCAGCCAGCGTGGATTTAGGGGTGGCAGATCCTGCCTGACCAACCTGGTCTCCTTGTATGCCCAGGTGAGCCACCTGTGGATGTGGGAAAGGCTGTGGATGTTGTGTGCCTGGACTCCAGCAAAGCCTTTGACTCTGTCTCTGACAGCATTCCCTGGAAAAGCTGCAGCCCACGGCTTGGGCAGGTTCCCTCCTCGCTGGGAGATTTAAGAGCTGGCTGGAGGCTGGGCCCAGAGAGTGCTGGGGATGGTGCTGCACCCAGCTGCTGTCCAGGCACTGGTGGTGTCCCCAGGGATCTGTGTTGGGCCAGTCCTGTTTAATATCTTCACTGATGATGTGGCTGAGGGGATCGAGTCCACCATGCACAGATTGCAGATGGCACCAAGCTGGGTGTGAGTGTGGATCTGCTGGAGGGCAGGACAAGAAGACACAGCCTTAAGCTGCACCAGGGCAGGTTCAGGCTGGACAATAGGAAGGAGTTCTTCACAGAAGGGTGAGTGGGCATTGGAATGGGCTGGCCAGGGGGGAGGTGGCAGAGTCACTGTCCCTCTCCAGTGGCACTCAGTGGCATGGTCTGGGTGACAAGGCAGTATTAGGGCATTGGTTGGACTTGATGATCCCACAGGCCTTTCAGCCTATTTGATTCTGTCATTCTGTGATGATTGGGACACTCTGGGGCCATTGTGACACTGCGGGGCCTCATGGAACCAAGGGGACCATGGTGACACCGTGCAGCCCCACAGAACCAGGGGTCCATTGTGGTGTTGTGGGGCCAAATGGAACCACGGAGTGCACTGTGACACTCTGGGCCCTCGTGGAACCACAGAGGCCATTGTGACACTGCAGGGCCTCATGGCACCAAGGGACATTGTGACACTGCGGGGCCACATGGAACGAGGGGACATTGTGACACTGCAGGATCCTGTGTAACCAAGGGGCCACTGTGACACAATGGGGCCTCAAGGAATCTGGAAGAATGTTGTGACACTGTGAGGCCTCGTGGAATGAATGAGTCCAATGTGACACTGAGGGGACTTGTGGAACCACAGAGACAATTGTGACAGTGTGGGACCTCATGTGACCATGGGGCCATTGTGACACCCTGGGGCCCCATGGAACCAAGGGGCCACTGTGAAACTGCAGCACCAACGAGAACATTGTGACACTGTGAAGCCCCATGGAACCAAGGAGTCCATTGTCACATTTTGGGGCCCCATGGAACCAAGGAGACCATTATTGCTCTGCATGGTCTCATGGAACCCAGACCAGTGTGACAGGGCAGGGCCTGGTGTAACCAAGAGGCCATTGTGACACTGAGGGGCCCCATGGAACCAAGGACATCTTTGCAGATGACACCACAGTGGGTATGAGTGTTGATCTGAGGGAGAATAGGAGGGCTTTGCACAGGGCCCTGGACAGGCTGGATCCAGGGCCCAAATCCAACAAGGTGAGGTTTAACAAGTCCCAGTGCCGGGTCCTGCACTTTGGCCACAACAACCCCTGCAGCACTACAGGCTGGGGACAGAGTGGCTGGAGAGCAGCCAGGCAGAAAGGGACCTGCAGGGACTGATGGACAGCAGGCTGGACATGAGCCAGCAGTGTGCCCAGGTGGCCAAGAAGGCCAATGGCTTCTGGCTGGGATCAGGAATGGTGTGGCCAGCAGGAGCAGAGCTGCTGGGCCAGCACTGACCTGCCCCCAGCTCTGCACACAGACATTGCTGCTGCAGCTCCAGAGAAAGCAACACAAGCGCATCTCTGCAGAAAACTTTGCTGGGAGATCCCTTAGTCCCTTTAAAGCCAGGAGCAGCACAGCCTCTCATTGGCACAGTCTGTGGCCAGAGGGAAGGTGGAGAAAAACTGAACAAGAAATGGCACAAACAATGACATTTATTTGTGGACCAGATCAAGAAACTAAAACACAGACAAAAAATTCCAAATGAAACCAACAAGAACTATCAGAGATAACATTTTTTACAAGTGATTTACAGAAATTGGCCAGCAGTTTAATGTTTCTGCAAGCATCCAGACATCAGTCTCCTCACTGCAGCCTTGAGCTCCTGGTTCCTCAGGCTGTAGATGAGGGGGTTCAGGGCTGGAGGCACCACCGAGTACAGAACTGACAGGGACAGATCCAGGGATGGGGAGGACATGGAGGGGGGCTTCAGGTGAGCAAATAAGGCAGTGCTGACAAACAGGGAGACCACAGCCAGGTGAGGGAGGCAGGTGGAAAAGGCTTTGTGCCGTCCCTGCTCAGAGGGGATCCTCAGCACAGCCCTGAAGATCTGCACATAGGAGAAAACAATGAACACAAAACAGCCAAATGATAAACAGGCACTAACAGCGATGAGCCAAAGTTCCTTCAGGTTGGAGTGTGAGCAGGAGAGCTTGAGGATCTGTGGGATTTCACAGAAGAACTGACCCAGGGCATTGCCATGACACAGGGGCAGGGAAAATGTATTGGCTGTGCGCACAAGAGCATTGAGAAAGGCACTGGCCCAAGCAGCTGCTGCCATGTGGGCACAAGCTCTGCTGCCCAGGAGGGTCCCGTAGTGCAAGGGTTTGCAGATGGACACGTAGCGGTCGTAGCACATGATGGTCAGGAGGCAAAGCTCTGCTACAATAAAGAAGAGAAAGAAGAAGAGCTGTGCAGCACATCCTGTGTAGGAGATGATCCTGGTGTCCCAGAGGGAATTGTGCATGGCTTTGGGGACAGTGGTGCAGATGAAGCCCAGGTCGCTGAGGGCCAGGTTGAGCAGGAAGAAGAACATGGGCGTGTGCAGGTGCTGGCCGCAGGCTACGGCGCTGATGATGAGGCCGTTGCCCAGGAGGGCAGCCAGGGAGATGCCCAGCAAGAGGCAGAAGTGCAGGAGCTGCAGCTGTCGCGTGTCTGCCAATGCCAGCAGGAGGAAGTGCCTGATGGAGCTGCTGTTGGACATTTCCAGTGCCTTGGCATGGGGATCTGTAAGAAAAGTAATCATGGAATAATTGGGTTTGGACTTTAAATATCCCATGACAGGCTGGGGGCACTTTCCCCCCACTGCCTGCCCAGGGCTCTGCTGCCTGGAGCTGTCCCTGCCAGCAGCTGCTTCCCTGTGCCCAGGGCTGGGCCCTGCCAGTGCTGCCAGAGCCCAGCCCAGCCCTGGGGGCTCAGCTCTGCCCTGCAGACCCCTCCCAGCCCTGGCACTGCCCAGGGGCAGCTCTGGCTCTGCAGGCTCTGATGGCAGTGTCAGAGCAACCCTGAGGAGGCTGGAAAAGTGACACTGATGCTGCCTGTGAGGGGCCCTGTGCTGATTTCTGTCACTGCCTGGTTTATTAACATCTAGGAGAAATTTTATTTATTTTTGTCAACTTTAATTGAGACATGAATATCTATGGGCAATATCCTAACCTGGCAGCCCATAGCCGTAGACTAAAAAAACGAATTTTCCATTTTATGCAGCCCCTGCCTTGCTATGCTCCCTGTATAATCTACTTGGAAATGTTCTGCAGTTAAATGCCATGCTGGGAGCAGCCCTGAACAATGCAGCATCCTCCCCACACAAGGAGAACACTTCCAAGCCACACCAGCTGTCTCCTCCCACCCAGACCTTGTCCCCAGTGTTGGGAGCAGCTGCCAGGGCTGGCTGAGAGCTGTCCCTGGCAGGCAGCAGAGTCCCTGCCCCCAGCACAGCGCCCTGGGCTGCAGGACCCTGCTCTGCAGGACAGCCCTGGGCACCCCTGGCTGCTCTGCACAAGAGACAATCAGAGAATGTACTCACAGGGTCTGTAGGCATTGGGAGGTTCCAGCTGTAGGAGATGGCTCCAGGAGCTGCAGCTGCATTGTCCTGCAGCCAGAGGTTCCTGTGCCAAGGGCTGGCAGTGATTGTGCCCCAGGCACTTCTCAGCACCTTCCCAGCCCTGACTGATTGAAGCTCTCTGTGCCTCTGTGCTGTGCCCAGGGTGGCTGCAGGCAGTGCCCCAGCCCTACTGGGCTGGCAGAAGAGCTGCTCATCAAGAGAAATGTGCTTTTGAAGCTCTTCTTGGTTACCAGGAACTGCCTCTGTGCCAGGAGCCCAGCCCAGCTCAACAGCACAGACACAGCACAAGGACTTTAATGAGCCTCTGGGGCTTTGTGCTCAGGCCCTGAACATCAGTCCCTGAGAGGGAGCTGAAGAAACCTCTCCAGAACTCCAAGTCAGAATCCAACTCCAAAGTTTCTTGGACTTTTAATGGGTCCCAGTGAGGGATGCGAATGAGAAAGTGTCCCCAGGCCCCAGGCAGAGCAGAGAACTGCAGGCAGTGATGACAGGTGGGGACAAAGAGAAGCCAAGTCTTGGTGCCCTGGGGCACAGCAGGGTCTGTGCCACCAAGGGCTGGGAGGAGACACCTTGTCCTGAGGCCCTGGGGCCTCCTGGCACAGCCCCAGCCAGGCTGGGCACTGTCAGCCCCTTGTCCTGCCCTCAGCATCCCCCCCTAGCCCACATCCCAGTGGCCTCAAGGATCTGCTGGAAGGAGTCCCTGGGGAGCCTTGCTCAGCAATGGCCCTGGGGGCTCCTTCATGCTCCCTGCCGGGACTGCAGGTTTTTCAAAGGACTTTTGGCTTGGCTTTTGCCTTGGAATTCCTGAGAGGTCTCTGCAATCATGGCCTCCTATTATCTGCTTAATGAGTCCCTGGAGAGGCTTTGTCAATAGCAACACTCAGTGGGCTCATTAATACTTCAAGGTACTTCAGTTATTTGAAGGTACTTGGTGTTTCCCTTTTGATACAGACTCTATGAGAGGTTTGTGCAGTCATGGCCCCAATTATCTGCTTTAACGAGTCCCTTGAGAGCTTTGTACTGACACTCAGTGGGGCTCATTAATGCTTTCAGATACTCAAGGTTTTTAAGGTACTTTATGGATTTAAGAATACTTTTAGTTAGTTTTTAGGATTTTCCTTTCCACACTGAGTTTCTGAGAGGTTTTTGTGCCATCCTGGCTGCCAATTCTCTCCTCCGAGGAGTCCATGAGGATCCTGTATTGGGTATCTTCCCCCTTTCTGATTTACAACAAAGATGGAACTGAAAGAATTTTGTAAGACTTTCTAAGAGCATTCAAACAAACATGAGACAATTAACAATACAGCAACTAAGAGACTTAATAGTCCTCTTTTAGCTAGACATCATCCAACCCTTTAGTCCCTTGGATTGGAAGTGTTTATTGAACCAGTCTTTGCTTTCCACTTGAAGGTTCTTGAACCCTTCCTTCAGTACCTGAATGCTCTTGTGGATTGACTCACTGTGGCTGGAGAGGTTCATGCAGCACATGCCCTCAGAGTCTACACAGCCATGCCCATGTGCCCAGAGTAAAAACTCTGTTGCTGTTCTGCAGGGTGGCATGTCTGATGGTCTCTGTGTTTGAGAGCAGGCCACTCAATGGGAGGGAGGTAGCATTGGTTTGCTTACTTAACAGGCACCCAAGATGGTCTAATTGTCCTAAAGCTTTAGCTGCAGCCACCCAAGGTAGTCCAAACTGGGGGTGCTACCATCCAATACCTGGATTAAAGCTTGCAAAGCCATCTCTTTGATATCATCCAATACTTCTCTGGGGATATCTACTGCTTGATCATCTGGTAGGCTGTGTTGTCCTTCTCCAGCTAGATGGTTGATTGTCAATTCTGCCCTTGCCTCAATATTAGCATAGTCTGCTATTAATTGATTTAGTAAACAGTTCCATCCCCCTTCCCACAGGGTGTATTCTGTAGGTGACAACAACATAGTCATAATATATTTTAAATCATAGGGAGTTAAGACGTGCTGTAAACCTGGCCCTCATTAGGCCATTAAAATAGGATAAGTCCTTTCTACGGTCTTTAGCTGCCCTACATGGATCCTGAATTTCCTTGTACACCAGTGGCTGATGCCTGGTGTTCTTCCCCCTTCTTTCATAACATATGGGGGCAACGAGGATTTTCGAGGCTATTTGCCAGTCTCCTTCCTTAACTGGAGGCATGGCCCAGGGTGAAGAGGATGATTGACAGTGGGGGCATGACCTGCACTTGTGGAGGTGGAGTCTGGATGTTCGTTCAGGGTCGAAGAGAAGGTTGTGGCAGCAGGAAGTGGAGGAGCCAAGATGGAGGGAGGATGGTCAGGCTCCTAAGCCACATTCGGGCTCCTTCCATCTTGAGTGTCCAGGGCATGATGCTCCAAGACTGCGTGGCCATCGCCATCTTGGACCATCATGGAAGGTCTGAGAAAGGCAGGTTTGAGGGGAGGTCCTGAGTTAGGAGTGATTAACGGATTGAATTTTCGACACACTACTTGCTGGTGAAGGGTCTCAAGGATGGTGTAGAAGATGGGGAGCATGATGGGTGCAATGGGGTCCCTTTTGATCGAAAGGTTGTACAGTTTAACTCCCACTGAGTCCCAAAATTCAGTGGTATGGATTTTGTCAGCAGGTGCATCTGGAAAATTTTTAATGATCCACCTCATGGTTGATTTTAATTCATTCTTTGAAAATATTATGTCATGATCAGTGAGAATTAAAGCATCCATACATGCTCCTTTCTACTTTGGACATCTCTCTGCACTTTTTTTTTTTTCTCCGCCTATAGGGAAGAGCCACTGAACACCCCATATCAATAATGGGACGTGGGTGCATATTGTAAAAACACAGTGGCAAAATGGGCAGTAAATGTCTTGCATTTCCCCAAACCCACCTGCAATCCGACGCAGGTGAAACCATCATTGTCCCTGCCGATCCTGGCCAAGGTCCCTTGATGCAACAATGAATCTGCTGGGCCCGGCACAATCCAAAATCCCGGGGAGCACTGGCCTATCCATCAGCTAACCCCAGCTGATGTGACTGACACAGGGAGCCCTGAATGTCAGGGTCCCTGTTCGGGCGCCAAAGGTCACAATGAGTGCGGCTGCAACAAACCCCTCCAGTTCCCTGACTTCAAGGCGAGGGGGGCAAAAATGAAAAGGAGCGGATTTGATGGAGTTGTTTAAAAGGAACTTTAGTAACAGGGTGAGCAACAATAAACAGGGAGAAGTCAAGCACAGTTCAAGGGGCAGGATCAAAAAACCTGGGACAAAGGGGAAGCAACAACATGTACACTTGGGGATAGAACACTCTAGAACAATAACCATATAGGCGAAACAAGTAACCAATAGGGGAATAGAACTTGGACAAGTTAGCACCAAAACACTAAAGGCTTATGAAGGAGCTCTCACCTCACCCTTAGTTAAACAAATGATTCCTATGGCTTGAAACTTATGCCTTGTTCTTCTGGGGTAAAATCTTGCTGACTCTGAGTTACCACCAGGCTAACTCCCACACTGCTGCTTTGCACTGGTCCCTTGGGACCATGTAGCCCAACAGAGCCACAATGATGTCCTTGGTTCCACAAGGCTCCACAGTGTCACAATGGTCCCTTGGATCCATGGTGCTCTGCAGTGTCACAATGGACCCTTCATTTCACAAGGCTCCCAAATGTCACATTGGTCTCCATAGGAAGGAAACCACAGAGCCCCCATGTTTCAGGAGCTGGTGAGCAGCAACCACCAGAGGCCAAGGCAAGCCTGACCTGTCTGTCCTGGCAGGTTTGCTTGGAGCAGCCCTTGGATATTTGAAATTATGAATGTGGAGTCCTAATTTCAGACATTTGTGCCCCGAGAAGGATGATTTCTTCCATAAAAAGAAAGCACAGAGCCCTTTCCAGTGTTTGGAAAACAGGTGAGTGCTGGCACTCAGGAGTTAAAACCAGCAGGCCTGTCTGTCCTGGCAGCTTTTGTCTGGCAGCAATCCTTGGATACACAGAAATTTGCAGGTGGAATCCTAATTTTGGCCGTGGATACCTGGAAAAGATGGACAGTTCTTTCCCTACAAAGAAAAGCCCAGATCCCCATTGTTTCAGGGAGATGGAGTGGCCTTCCATATTCCAAGGTCAGCCAGACCTGCCGGTGACCCCTGGGAGGCCAAGGCAGCCACACTATTTCGTCTTCCCTTGCTTTCATAGGGCCCTGCAGTGTCACAATGGCTCCTTGTTTCCATGATGCTCTTGGTGTCATAATGGCTTCTTGGTTACACAAGTCTTTAAAGATCCTTATGGTCTCCATGGTTCCGCAAGGCCCCACAGTGCCCTAATGGTCTTGGGTTCCATGAAGCCCCTCTGTGTCACCATGGCCTCTTGGTTCCATTGGGGCCCAGTAGTGCAAAAATGATCCCTTTGTTTCCACAACTTCCCATAGTGTCACAATGACACCGTGCTTCCATGAGGCCCTGAAGGGTCACAATGGCCCTTTGGTTCTGTGGGGCCCCACAGTGTCACAATGGTCTCTGTGATTCCATGGGACCTTGCAATGTCACAATGGTCTCCATGGATCCACAGTGCCCTGCAGCATCACAACAGCCCTTTGGCCACACGAGGCCCTGAAATGCAGCAATGGCCTCTTGGTTCCACAAAGCCCTGCTGCTTCACACTGGCCCCTTGGGACCATGCAGCCAAACAGAGCCACAAAGATGTTTCTTGGTTCCACGAGGGCCCACAGTGTCACAGTGGCCCCTTGGATCCATGGTACCCTGCAGGGTCACAATGTTCCCCTTGGTTCCACAAGTTCCTACAGTGGAACAGGTTCCACAAGGGCCTGCAGTGTCACCATGGCCCATTGGTTCCACAATGCTCCGCAGTGTCAGAATGGTCTCCATAGGAAGGAAACAAGTGAGCCCCAGACTTGACTGTACGGGCAGATTTTGTCTGGGAGTAACCCTTGGATATAGAGAATTTTGGATGCAGAATCCCAATTTTGGCCATGGGTGCCTAGACAAGAAATACAGCTCTTTCTCATAGGAATAAAAGCAGGCACTTTGGATCCATGGAGGTCATTGTGACATTGCAACGTCCCATGGAATCATGGAGACCATTGTGACCCTGCAGGGCCTCATGGAAGGAAGGGGCCATTGTGACACTATGGGAAGTTGTGGAACCAAGGGGATCATTGTGGCACCACTGGAGCCCATGGAACAAAGGGGCCATGGTGACACAGAGGGGCTTCATGGAACCAATAGATCATTATGACACATGAAGCCTTGTGGAACCATGGAGACCATTAAGATCCTTAAGGACTTGTGTAACCAAGGGGCCATTATGACACCAGAGGGCCTCATGGAAGCAAGAGAGCCATTGTGACACTGCAGGGCCCTGTGGAACCAAGGGAACATGAAATAGGTGTGGCTGCCTTGGCCCCCAGGGGTCACCTGACAGGTCTGGCTGACCTTGGAATATGGAAG
>JAFCGX010000320.1:0-14729 GCA_019023105.1 Diglossa brunneiventris
TTTGGGGAAACAAACCCCCGAGTTTTGGGAGAAAAAAACCCCCGAGTTTTGGGAAAAAATACCCCGAGTTTGGGGAAAAAAAACCCTGAGTTTTGGGAAAAAAACCCCGAGTTTTGGAAAAAAAAAAAAAAAAACCCGAGTTTTGGGAAACAAAACCCCAAGTTTTGGGAAAAAACCCCGATTTTTTTACTGAAAAAACCTGATTTTTTTACTGAAAAAACTGGATTTTTTGTTGGAAACCTGAACCACGTTTGGGAAAAAAAAACCCCAAGTTTTGGGAAAAAAAACCCCGAGTTTTGGGGAAACAAAACCCCAAGTTTTGGAAAAAAAAACCCCCGAGTTTAGGGAAAAAAACCACCCGAGTTTTGGGAAAAAATACCCGAGTTTTGGGGAAAAAAAACTCGAGTTTGGGAAAAAACCCCGAGTTAGGGGAAAAAAACCCTGATTTTTTTACTGAAAAAATCGGATTTTTTGGTGAAAAAAACCCGATTTTTTGACTGAAAAAACTGGATTTTTTGGTAAAAACCTGAACCACGTTTGGGAAAAAAAAACCCCAAGTTTTGGAAAAAAACCCGAGTTTTGGGAAAAAACAACCCGATTTTTTTCCTGAAAAAACTGGATTTTTTTTGTGAAAACCTGAACCACGTTTGGGAAAAAAAAAACCCCCGAGTTTTGCGAAAAAACCCCCGATTTTTTTACTGAAAAAAAACTGATTTTTGACTGAAAAAACTTGAATTTTTGGTGAAAACCTGAACCGCATTTGGGAAACAAAACCCCAAGTTTTGGGAAAAAAACCCGATTTTTTTACTCAAAAAATCGGGTTTTTTAGTGAAAAAAATCGGATTTTTGGTGAAAAAATCGTAATTTTTTTCGGAGGGAAAATAAAATTTTTTGTGAAAAAAATTCTGATTTTTAGCATGAAAATTGTAATCGGTTTTCAGAAACACATGTGGTTGGTTTGCAAAAAAATCCAGCTTTTCAGTGAAAAAAAAATCGGAATTTTTTGTGCCGAAAAATAAAATTGTGGTTTTAGCAGTAAAATCGCGGGTTTGGGAAAAAAAAATTATCTGATTTTTCAGAAAAAAATTCCCGATGTTTTGGCAAAAAGTTCCTGATTTTTTCCAGAAAAAATAGCGATTAAAAAAAAAAAACAACCAAACCACTTTCACATCAAAATTCAGAATTCTTCAGAAAGAAAAATTATTAGTTTTAGAACAAAAAAAAAAACCGAATTGTATTTCAAACAAAAATATCCCAATTTTTCACAAAAAAAAAAGTGATTTTTCAGCAATAAAAGCCAGATTTTTCCAAATAAAGATTTTCAATTTTTGGGGAAAAATTCCTGATTTTTCAGTAAAAAATATTTCAATTTTTTCGGCAAAAGTTCTTCAATTTTTCTGGGACAAAAATCCCAAGTTTTCACAAAATAAAAAAGGATTTTTGGAGGCCCGGTTTGGGTTTTTGGGCCTGGCCCTGAGCGCCATTTCGGGGTCCCCGAGTGTCCCCAAAAAACGGCTCCAGAAACGCCTCAAGGTACCCTAAAACTTCAGGATTTTGTGGAAAAAAATGGAAATTTTGGGGGAAAAAAATCTGATTTTTTTGGGTGAAAAAATGTGAATTTTTTTGTGAAAAAATGTGGAATTTTTAGAAAAAAATATCAGATTTTTTTAGCCAAAAAATTCGAATTTTTCAGCAAAAAAAAAATTGAATTATTTTTCAGTCAAAATTTCCTATTTTTCTGAGAAAAAAAAGGGATTTTTTCAGAAAAAAATCCCAATTTTTACATCCAAAAAATACTGTTTTTAAGGGATTTTTATCAGGAAATTTTTTCAGGATTTTGGGGATAACTTCAGGAATATTTTAGGATATTTTTGGGATGATTTTGAGATAATTTTAGAAATATTTTGCTGTATTTTAGGATGATTTTGGGATAATTTTAGAAGTACTTTGGAATATTTTTGGGTAATTTTAGGAGTATTTTGGGATAATATTAGGGATATTTTTGGATAATATTAGGGATATTTTGGGGTAATTTAGGGATATTTTTTGGACAATTTTAGGGATGTTTTGGGTTATTTTTGGGATAAATTTTGATAATTTTTGGACATATTTTTGGTTAATTTTGGGATAATTTTAGTAGCGTTTTGGGGTAATTTTTAGGATAATTTTAGCAATATTTTGGGGTATTTTTGGGACAATTTTAGGAACGTTGTGTGATAATTTTGTGTTAATTTAAATGGATTTTAATGAATTTTCCCCATTGCAGGGTCACTGGGCAGCGCTGGCCAAAGACCGGAGCGGGAGCCGAGTGCTGGACACGGCCTGGGCCTGCAGCCCCCTGCCCCAGAGGGTCCAGATCGCCTCGGAATTGGGTCTGGGGGCTACAAAATCATTCTGGGCCAAATTCGGGGATTTGGGGAAATTTTGGGTGAAATTTGGGCCATTTTGGGCATTTCCAAGGGGATTTTTGGGGGGTCTTGGGCCTGCAGCCCCCTGCCCCTGAGGCTCCAGATTGCCTCGGAATTGGGTCTGGGGGCTACAAAATCATTCTGGGGAAAATTTAGGGGGATTTTGGGATATTTCGGGCATCTTGGGCATTTTCAAGGGGATTTTTAGGGGGTTTTTAAGGGCATTTTTGGGGGGTCCTGCGCCTGAACCCCCCTGCCCTAGAGGCTCCAGATCGCCTCGGAATTGGGTCTGGGGCTACAGAATCATTCTGGGCCAAATTCGGGGCATTCTGGGAAATTTTGGGTGAAATTTGGGCCATTTTGGGCATTTTCAAGGGGATTTTTGGGGGGTTTTTAAGGGGATTTTTAGGGAGTCCTGGGCCTGCAGCCCCCTGCCCCTGAGGCTCCTCATGGCCCCTGAATTGGGTCTGGGGGCTTCCCCATCATTTTGGGGCAAATTTGGGGCGGTTTTGAAGAAGATTTTTGAGGTTTTTAGGGGGCGTTTTTTTGGAATTTTGGGGTTTACTTGGGTGGCTTTCAAAGGGGATTTTTGGGGTTATTTTGTGCAGATTTCAAAGGGGATTTTGGGGAGATTTTAGGGTTGATTTTTGGGTTATTTTCTCCTGATTTTGGAGTATTTTGGGCGGGTGTTAAAGGGGAGTTTTGGAGTTGTTTTGGGTCTATTTTGTGCAGATTTCAAAGGAGATTTTTGTGGTTAGTTTTGGGTTTTTTTGGTGGGTTTTAAAGGGTATTTTTGGGGTTATTTTGGTTGATTTTGGGGAATTTTAAAGGGAATTTTTGGGGTTTATTTGCGTTATTTTGTGTGGCTTTTAAAAGGGTTTTTGGGGGGATTTTAGGGAATTTTGAAGGCGATTTTTGTGAATTTTTGGGGTTATTTTGTGCAGATTTCAAAGGGGAATTTTGGAGTTATTTTGGGTGGATTTTTGGAGTTTTCGGATTTTTTTGCTCTATTTTGTGTGTGTTTTAAAGGGAAATTTTGGGGGTGTTTCAAAGGAGATTTTCGCGGTTATTCCGGTCTGTTTTGTGCTCCCATTTCCAGGGGGATTGTTGTGTTTATTCCAGGGCTGATTTTTGTGTCCTTTTCCCCTAATTTGACGTTTTTCCCCCATTTCCAGCCCCGCACCTGCCGCAGCTGCTGCGGGACCCGCTCGGCCGCGGCGCCGCCCGCGCTTTGAACCTGGAGCTGTTCCGGAGGGACCGCCCCAAATGGGAGGGGCTTCAAAGGGGGGCGGGGACAAAGAGGCGGGACTTACCGCTCTGACCACGCCCCCAGAGCCAGGTTACACACCTGGCCCCGCCCGCTGTAAAATATTTAAAATTAAAGTTTTATTTTTAATAAATTGTTTCATTTTGTGTTGTTTCAAAACGAGGGGGCGTAGCTATGCAAATCAACTTCTCGTCCACGACCCCCAGCGCCGCACCGGAAGTAGAACCCGTGAGGGGAGGAAGAAGGCGGAAGTGCCGCCACAAAATGGCGGCTCCGGTTCTCCGAGTGCCGGGGCGGTTCCCGCCGCTCCGGGCCGCTCTGCGGGGCTGCCTCGGCCCGTGCCTGAGCCGGGAGGGGCGCGGCCATGCAAATCAGCTCCTTTAACACCAATGTGTCATTTCTAAAGGGAGACGCAGTTGAACAAATAAGCGCCATTGGCATAAATGTATTGTTCTTAGCGGGAGGCGTGGCTATGCAAATCAGCTCTATTAAATCCAATATAGTGGTTTGAGAGGCGTGGCTATGCAAATAATCTTGTTTAACACTAATGTATCGTTTCTAAAGGGAGGCGTGGCTATGAAAATCAGCGATATTACCAATAACAGGTAGTTCTCTTAAAAGGCGTGGCTATGCAAATCAGCGCCGCTGCCACCGAGTTGGCGCTTCTAAAGGGGCGTGGCTATGCAAATCACGCCTTTGCCGCTACAACCAATGCTCCTTCCTTGGGGGCGTGGCTATGCAAATCAAAATCCTACCCACAACCCCCCGCGCCGCACCGGAAGCAGAACCTGTGAGGGGCGAGCAGGGAGGAAGAAGAAGCCCCAAAATGGCGGCGCTGGGGCTGCGGGTCCCGGGGCGGCTCCCGCCGCTCCGGGCCCCTCTGCGGGGCTGCCTCGGCCCGTGCCGGGTCCCGGCGCCGCTCCCGGTGCCGGTTCCGGTTCCGGTGGCGGTTCCGGTGCGGGCCATGGCCGGGCACAACCGCTGGTCCAAGGTGCGCAACGTGAAGGGGCCGCGGGAGCGGAGCGGAGCCGCCTCTGCGAGAAAATGGCGCGGATGCTGCGGGCGGCCGCCAGAGGTGGCGCGCTGGTGTCGCGATAGGCGGGGTCGGGGGGTCGGGGGGGTCGCGATAGAAGGCGGGGAGGGGTGGGGGAGCTCGGGGCTGTCGCGATAGAGGGGGTGTCGCGATGGGGGGAGGCGGGGGTGTCGCGATAGAGGGGGAGGAGGGGTTGATGGGACACTGGGATGTCGCAGTACTGGGATATGGGGACGGGCATTGGGCTGTCGGGCTATCGCGATATGGGGACGTGGGGACATTGGGCTATCGCGATATTGGGCTATTGGGAGATTGGGCTATCGCAATATGGGGACACGGGGACATTGGGCTATCGCGATATGGGGCTATCGGGGCACCGAGCTATCGCGATATGGGGCTGTCAGGGCGTTGGGCTGGGCAGTACCGCCATGTATCGCAATATACCGTGATATATCGCGATACGGGGGCTATCGGGACACTGGGATATCGTGATATGGGGCTATCGGGACATTGGGCCCTGGCAATATCGCGACATACGGCGATATATCGCAATACACGGTGCCATGTCGCGATACGGGGCCGCAGTGACGCCGCTCTATCGCATCTATCGCGATCTATCGCGACAGAGGGGGGCGCGGATCCGTCGCTGAACCCCGCGCTGGCGGCGGTGGTGGCGCAGTGCCGGACGCTGAACGTGCCCAAGGCCACCATCGAGGGGGCGCTGCGGTCAGTGAGGGTCAGTGACCCCGAGTGACCCCTGAGTGACCCCTGAGTGACCAATGGGTGACCCCTGAGTGACCCCTGAGTGACCAATGAGTGACCCCGAGTGACCAATGGGTGACCCCTGAGTGACCCTGAGTGACCCCGAGTGACCAATGAGTGACCAATGAGTGACCAATGAGTGACCCTGAGTGACCAATGAGTGACCCTGAGTGACCAATGAGTGCCCCCTGACCCCTCTCACTGACCCCTGAGCCCTCCCACTGACCCCTGAGTGACCTCTGACCCCTCTCTCCGGCCACAGGAGCGTCCGGCCGGGGGGTCGCAGCTGCTGCTGACCGCTCGGGGCCCGGGGGGGTCACTCGTCCTGCTGGACGTCCGAACCGACAACGTCCGGCGCAGCCAGGCCGAGCTGCGGACACTGCTGCAGCGGCACGGGTCAGTGCTGACCAACCGGTGACCAGTGAGTGACCCTGAGTGACCCTGAGTGACCAATGAGTGACCCTGAGTGACCACTGAGTGACCAATGGGTGACCAATGAGTGACCCTGAGTGACCGCTGGGTGACCAATGAGTGACCAACGGGTGACCAGTGAATGACCAATGAGTGACCCTGAGTGACCAATGAGTGACCAACGGGTGACCACTGAATGACCAATGGGTGATCAATGAGTGACCACTGAGTGACCCTGAGTGAGCAATGAGTGAGCAATGAGTGAGCAATGAGTGACCAATGAGTGACCAATGAGTGACCCCTGAGTGACCCCGAGTGACTGCTGAGTGACCACTGAGTGAATACTGAGTGACCCCTAAATGACCATTAAGTGCCCCATGAGTGACCAACGGGTGACCAATGAGTGACCTGAGTGACCCCCAGTGACCCTGAGTGACCCCTGAGTGACCCCTGAGTGACCTCTGAGTGACCACTGATCACTCAGGAGGGGTCACTCAGACCCTCACTGACCCCTCACTGACCCCTGTCCATCTGTGGTCACTCAGGGCCTCGCTGACCCTCATGACCCCTCACTGACCCCTTGCTGACCCCTCACTGACCCCTCGCTGACCCCTCACTGACCCCTCACTGACCCCTCACTGACCCCCTCACTGACCCCTGTCCATCCGTGGTCACCCAGGGCCTCGCTGACCCCTCACTGACCCCTCGCTGACCCCTCACTGACCCCTCACTGACCCCTGTCCATCTGTGGTCACTCAGACCCTCACTGACCCCTCGCTGACCCCTCACTGACCCCTCGCTGACCCCTCGCTGACTCCTCACTGACCCCTCACTGACCCTCACTGACCTCACTGACCCCTCGCTGACCCCTCACTGACCCCTCACTGACCCTCACTGACCCTCACTGACCCCTCACTGACCCCTCGCTGACCCCTCACTGACCCCTCGCTGACCCCTCGCTGACCCCTCACTGACCCCTCACTGACCCCTGTCCATCCGTGGTCACTCAGGGCCTCGCTGACCGCTGACGTCCGTCACGCCTTCGAGGCCGTGGGCGTGGTCCGAGTGTCCGGCCGGACGTTGGGCCTGGAGGCCGCGCTGGACGTGGCCGCGGCGGCCGGAGCCCAGGACGTGGCCGAGGACGAGGCCGAGCTCCAGGTGGGTCCGGCTGCCGGCTGACCGCTGCCCTGGTCACTCGGTGGTCACTCGGTGGTCACTCGGTGGTCACTCACTGGGCAGTGGTCACTCCGTGGTCACTCGGTGGTCACTCACTGGGCAGTGGTCACTCCGTGGTCACTCGGTGGTCACTCGGTGGTCACTTCGTGGTCACTGCTTGAGTGCCCCCCTGGTGGTCATCGGTCACTTCTGGGAGTGGACAGTGACCAGTGACCCCCCCGATGACCCCTTGACCTCTCCTGATGACCCCTTGACCTCTCCTGATGACCCCTGACCTCTTGAGCTCTCTGCTGACCCCCTGACCACCCCAAATGACCACTGACCGCCCCAGTGACCCCTTGACCATCCCAAATGACCACTGACCACTCCCAGTGACCCCTCATTGACCCCCTGACCACCCTCAATGACCACTGACCACTCTTGATGACCACTGACCCCTTGACCCCCCTGAATGACCACTGACCGCCCCAGTGACCCCTCACTGACCACTGACCACCCCAATGACCACTGACCACCCCAGTGACCAATCATTGGCCCCCTGACCCCCTGAATGACCCTCTGACCACCCTCAATGACCACTGACCACCCCAATGATCTCTTGACCCCCCTGAATGACCACTGACCGCCCCAGTGACCCCTCACTGACCACTGACCATCCCAGTGACCCCCTGACCCCCCGAATGACCACTGACCACTCCCACTGACCCCTCACTGACCACTGACCACCCCAATGACCTCTTGACCCACCCCATGACCCCCTGACCCCCCTGAATGACCCCTTGACCACCCCAATGACCACTGACCATTCCCACCGACCCCTTGACCCTTCCCCTGACCCCGTGACCCCTCCATGACCCCTGACCCCCCGTGCCCTTTGCCCCCGCAGTTCCTGTGCGCCCCCTCGGCCCTGGGCAGTGTCCGGCAGCGCCTGGCGGCCGCGGGGCTCCGGCCGATTGCGGCCGCCGTGGAATTCCGGCCGCGGTCAGCGCTGGCGCTGCCGGACGGTCCGAGGGCCGCGGCCGAGCGGCTGCTCCAGGCTCTGGCCGAGTGGCCGGACGCCGTCCGCATCGTCCACAACGTCCAGGACATCCCGGCGGTCACCCGGGGCGGTCACTCGGCTCCGGACACGGCTCCGGACACGGCTCCGTCCGCGCCGCGCGACGGACAATAAAGGTGTGGTCAAGCGGTCATTTGGTCATTCGGAGTGGTCAAGGGATGGGCAAGTGGCCATTGGGGTGGTCAGTGGTCACTCAGGGTGGTCAAGGGGTCAGTTGGGTGGTCAGTGGTCAGTGGGAGTGGTCAGTGGTCAGTGGGAGTGACCAAGGAGTGACCAAGGGTCAGTGGGAGTGGTCAGTGGTCATCAGGGTGGACAAAGGGTGGTCAAGGGGTCAGTGGGAGTGGAAAAGTGGTCAGTGGTCACTCAGGGTGGTCAAGCGGTCATTTGGTGTGGTCAGTGGTCATTGGGGTGGTCAGTGGTCATTGGGCTGGTCAGTGGTCACTCGCAGTGGTCACTCAGGGTGGTCAGTGGTCACTCAGGCTCTGGCCGAGTGGCCGGATGCCGTCCGCATTGTCCACAATGTCCAGGACATCCCAGCGGTCACTCGGGGCGGTCACTCGGCTCCGGACACGGCTCCGGACACGGCTCCGGCCGCGCCGCGCGACGGACAATAAAGGTGTGGTCAAGCGGTCATTTGGTCATTCGGAGTGGTCAAGGGATGGGCAAGTGGCCATTGGGGTGGTCAGTGGTCACTCAGGGTGGTCAAGGGGTCTGTTGGGTGGTCAGTGGTCAGTGGGAGTGGTCAGTGGTCAGTGGGAGTGGCCAAGGAGTGACCAAGGGTCAGTGGGAGTGGTCAGTGGTCATCAGGGTGGTCAAGGGGTCAGTTGGGTGGTGGTCAGTGGGAGTGGTCAGTGGTCAGTGGGAGTGGTCAGTGGTCATCAGGGTGGACAAAGGGTGGTCGAGGGGTCAGTGGGAGTGGAAAAGTGGTCAGTGGTCACTCAGGGTGGTCAAGCAGTCATTGGGATGGTCAGTGGTCACTCAGGATGGTCAGTGGTCATTGGGGTGGTCAGTGGTCACTCACAGTGGTCACTCAAGATGGTCATTGGTCATTGGAGTGGTCAAGGGGTCAGTGGGGTGGTCAGTGCTCATTGGGGTGGTCAGTGGTCACTCAGGGTGGTCAGTGGGGGTGGTCAGTGGTCACTCAGGGCAGTCAGTGGTCACTCAGGGCAGTCAGTGGTCACTCAGAATTGTCAGGGGGTCCTTGGGGTGCTCAAGAAGTGACCAATGGTCAGTGGGGATGGTCAGTGGTCACTCAGGGTGGTCCGTGGTCACTGGGTGGTCAGTGGGGGTGGTCAGCGCCCATTGGTCATCGTGGTGGTCACTCGGTCACCCCAACCCCCCCAATGACACCCAGACCCCATCATGAACTGACCAAAGCCCTGCGGCCGCTCCGGCCAGGGGTCATTTATTGGTGGTCACTCGTCCGAGCCGGCCGGGCTGCCCAGGAAGAGGCCGGAGTAGCCAAAGGCCGGAGCGGAGCCTTCGTCCTCCTCCTCCTCCTCCTCCTCGTCCTCATCGTCCTCGTCCTCGTCCTCCTCGTGGTCATCGCGGTCATCGGGGTCATCCTCGTCCTCCTCGTCCTCCTCCGGCCGCGCCGAGCGGTCAGCGGCGCCGCGGTCATCTCCGGACAGCGGCCCAGAGCGGCCGCTTGGCCACTGGTCATCTCTGGAGCCCACTGACCACTGGTCGTTCTTGGAGCCCACTGACCACTGGTCATTCTTGAGCTCGGTGACCACTGCTCGATCTTCACCTCCGCTGACCACTGGTCATCCTTGGGCCCTGCTGACCACTGGTCACTCTTGGAGCTGGGTGACCACTGCTCCTGCTTCACCTCTGCTGACCACTGGTCATTCTTCGGCCCCGACGACCACTGGTCATTCTTCACCTCTGCTGACCACTGGTCACTCTTGGAGCTTGGTGACCACTGCTCGATCTTCACCCCCGCTGACCACTGGTCACTCTTGGAGCTGGGTGACCACTGCTCCTGTTTGACCTCTGCTGACCATTGGTCATCCTTTGGCCCTGCTGACCACTGGTCACTCTTCACCTCTGCTGACCACTGGTCACTCTTCACCTCTGATGACCACTGGTCACTCTTTGGGTTTGCTGACCACTGGTCATCCTTCATGCCAGCTCTTCCTCCAGCTGACCACTGGTCACTCTTCGATCCCGCTGACCACTGCTCATCCTTGGGCCTGCTGACCACTGGTCACTCTTTGATCCAGGTGACCACTGCTCCTTCTTCACCTCTGCTGACCACTGGTCATCCTTCACCCCAGCTCTTCCTCCAGCTGACCACTGGTCACTCTTTGATCCGGGTGACCACTGCTCCTTCTTCACCGCCGCTGACCACTGCTCACCCTTTGATCCTGATGACCACTGGTCAGTCTTCGAGCTCGCTGGCCACTGCTCATCCTTGGGCCCTGCTGACCACTGGTCACTCTTTGATCCTGATGACCACTGGTCACTCTTTGATCCTGATCCTGCTGACCACTGGTCATTCTTGGAGCCTGCTGACCACTGCTCACTCCTGGGCCCCGCTGACCACTGGTCACTCTTGGATCCCGCTGACCACTGGTCACTCTTGGATCCCGCTGACCACTGCTCCTCCCTCGCTCCCGCCCTCCCTGCCCGGCCCCTGGCCGCGGCCGGCCGCGCCCTCCTGGCCCGTTTGGCGTCTCCGGCCGCGTGTCCGGCGCGGTGTCCGAGCAGGCGGCCGAGCAGGAATCGCCGCTGCCCGCGGGCCAGCGCCCACTTGGCCTCGAGGCGCGCCAGCTCGTCGCACAGCGCCGCGTTCTCCAGCACCAGCGCCCGCGCCGCGCGCCGCAGCCGCCGGAAACGCTGCCGGACGCGCTCGGCCGCGCACGGACGCGCCGGCATCCCCCGGCCGCACCGGGAGGGGGCTGCGGAGAGAGAAATGGGGGAAATAAGGTGAGAAACGGGGAAAAATGGGTGAGAAACGGGGAAAAAATGGGTGAGAAACGGGGAAAAAATGGGTGAGAAATGGGGAAAGAACGGGGAAAAACAGGGAAAGAACGGTGAGAAACGGGGGAAAACGGTGAGAAACGGGGAAAAATGGGGAAAAATGGTGAGAATTGGGGAAAAACGGGAAAAAAGGGTGAGGAATGGGGAAAAATGGGGAAAAAAACGGTGAGAATCGGGGAAAGAACGGTGAGAAACGGGGAAAAACGGGGAAAAAACTGTGAGAAACGGGGAAAGAACAGGGAAAGAATGGTGAGAATCGGGGAAAAATAAGGTGAAAAATCGGTGAGAAATGGGGAAAGAATGGTGAGAAACGGGGAAAGAATGGTGAGAAACGTGAAAAACGGGGAAAAACTGTGAGAAACGGGGGGAAACGGTGAGAAACGGGGAAAGAACGGTGAGAAACGGGGAAAAAAGGGTGAGAAACGGAAAAATAAGGTGAGAAATGGGGAAAAACGGTGAGAAACGGGGAAAAATGGGTGAGAAATGGGGAAAAAACGGTGAGAAACGGGGAAAAATGGGGAAAAAAGGGTGAGAAACGGGGAAAAAATGGGTGAGAAACGGGGAAAGAACGGTGAGAAACGGGAAAAACAGGGAAAAACTGTGAGAATCGGGGAAAAACGGTGAGAAATGGGGAAAGAATGGTGAGAAATGGGGAAAAAATGGGTGAGAAACGGGGAAAAAATGGGTGAGAAATGGGGAAAAAATGGGTGAGAAATGGGGAAAAAACGGGGCAAAAATGGTGAGAAACGGGGAAAAACGGGGGAAAAAACAGTGAGAAACGGGGAAAGAATGGTGAGAAACGGGGAAAAAATGGTGAGAAATGGGGGGAAAATGGGTGAGAAACGGGGAAAAATAAGGTGAGAAACGGGGAAAAATAAGGTGAAAAAAAAGGTGAGAATCGGTGAAAAAACAGTGAAAAATAAGGTGAGAATCGGGGAAAAAATGGGTGAGAAACGGGGAAAAATAAGGTGAGAAACGGGGAAAGAACGGTGAGAAACAGGAAAAACGGGGAAAAAAAGGGTGAGACTTGGGGAAAAAACGGTGAGAATCGGGGAAAGACGGGGGAAAACGGGGAAAAAACGGTGAGAAACGGGGAAAAAATGGGTGAGAAACGGGGAAAAAACGGTGAGAAACAGGGAAAAATGGGTGAGAAACGGGGAAAGAACGGTGAGAAATGGAGAAAAGTAAAGTGAGAAACGGGGAAAAACGGTGAGAATCAAGGGAAAAATAAGGTGGAAAAAAAAGGTGAGAATCGGGGGAAAACGGTGAAAATCGGTGAAAAAACGGTGAAAATTGGGGAAAAACTGTGAAAATCGGTGAAAAAAAACGTAAAAATCGGTGAAAAAAAGGTGAAGAAACGGTTAAAAAACCCGTGAAAATCAGTGAAAATCCCATAAAAAACCGACCCAACTTGGACCAAAATCGACCCAAAGTCAACGTTGGGTTGAGCCAAAGTGACAAAAATTGACCGAAATTGGCTGAAATTGACCCAAATTGGAACAAATTGCAGCAAAATTGGCCCAAATTGGACCAAAATTGACCGAAATGACCGAAATTGACCCAAATCAGCACAAATTGGACCAAAATTCACCCAAATTGACCCAAACTGACCAAAATCGGCCCAAATTGACTCAAATTGAGCCCAAATTGACCCAAATCGAGCAAAATTGACCAAAATGACCCAAATCGAGCCAAATCTGCACAAATTGACCTCAAAATGACCCAAACCGAGCTCGGAGGATCCTTTGGGGTAAAAAACGGAAAAATCGGGAGAATCCAGAAAATCGGGGGCAGATTTTAGGGCGAAAACGGCGATTTTTGGGCAAATCCATCGATCCGCATCCATTCACGGCCCAGGGGAAGCTCCCCTCCCCCCCTCCGCTGTTCCCCGCGGGGTTTTGGGGCGAAATTCGCCGGTTTTGGGTCAAAATTCGTCGATTTCGGGACTCACCGCGGAGGGAACGGAGCGGGTGCCACCGGAAGTGAGCGCGGGGGGAACGGAAAGGAGGCAACACCACCCGGAAGTGGGCGGTGAAACCGGGATCGGCGGAGAATTGTCCCGAAAAACGCGAAGTTAGACCCAAAACCGCCTCAAGATCCGGCTTGATGTCACGATTGCGTCAAGATTTCTCCTTTTTGGGGCTAAACCGCCGCGTTTTGGGTCCTCTTTTCTCTGCTTCACCGTTTTTCCCGGCTCCGAGCCGCGACTTCCGTTACCCGTAACGAACCCTCGTCATCTCTATGGTAACTTCCGGTCCGCGCCGCCATTACCGCTTCCCCTTTGCGGTCACTTCCGGTCGGGGCCGCTCTGGCCCGCTCGGAGGACTCCAACTCCTCTCTTTGAATTTCCCCAAAACCTCGATCTTTTCCCCAAAAAAAAATCCCCAATTTTCCCCCAAAATTTCCCCCAAAATTCCCGATTTTCCCACCAAAACCCCGAAATTTCGGGAAAAATTCCCATTTTTCCATTCCCTAACCTTCATTTCCCTCCAAAATCCCCAATTTTCCCCAAAATTCCCAATTTTTCCCTCTAAAAATCCCTTTTTTTTTAACCCCTCAAATTCCCGATTTTTCACCCCCAAAATTCCCGATTTTTTTTGGCTCCTCCTTTCCGGCTCCCGCCCCTCCCCCTCCCCACCCCAGGGGGGCGGGGCCTCCCCAAATTCCCGGGAAATTCCCCCAAAACCGGGGGGGGGGAGGGGCAGCGGCGGGGCCATGGCGCAGGTAGGGGGCGGGAGGGGAATTTGGGGGAATTTTGGGGGAATTTTCGGCGATTTTGGGCAATTTCGGGAGATTCGGGAGAAGTTCGGAGCCACTTCCGGGTTGGGGAGGGGAAATTGGGGCGGATTTGGGGGAAGTTTGGGGATTTTTGGGGTTCAAAAGTGAATTTTGGGGGGAATTTTTTTAATATTTTAAAACTTTTTTTTCCCCAAATGTTTTGAGGATTTTTTGGGGGATTTTTTGGGACTTTAAAGTGAAATTTGGGGGAATTTGGGGATTTTTATTTTAGTTTTTGAGGTATTTTTTAGGGATTTGGGGGGGAAATTAGAGGATTTTGGGGACTTTAAAGTGAAATTTTGGGGAATCTTTTTTATTTTTGGGGGAATTTGTGGATTTTTGGTGAAGATTTTGGGGTCCGGGAATGAATTTTGGGGAATTCTGGTGTTTCTTTAATTTTAAAAAAATTTTTTAGGGGCAGTTTTGAGACTTCAAAGTCAAATTTTGGGGGAATTTTGGGATTTTTTAGGATTTTTTGGGGGCTTTATTTTGGATTTTTGGGCGGAGTTTGGGGTCCCAAAGTGAATTTTTGGGATTTTTTGGGCGATTTTTGTGGAGTTTTGGGATCCCAACGTGAATTTTGGGGCAGATTTGGGGGAATTTTGGAGATTTTGGGGATCACAAAGTGAAATTTTGAGGAAATTTTGGGATTGTTTTGATTTTTTGGGGTTTTTTTGGGGGATTTTGGCCATTCCTGGGTGGATTTTTTGGGGTTTTTCGGGATTTTGACCATTCCCAGTATTCCCAGTTCAATCCCAGTTCAATCCCAGTTCAATCCCAGTTCAATCCCAGTATTTCCAGTTGGATTTTTTGGGGTTTCTATTGGTATTTTGGTATTTTGGGGTATTTTGG
>JAFCGX010000321.1:0-14654 GCA_019023105.1 Diglossa brunneiventris
AAGCGGCGGCGCGAGCAGGAGCAGCGCTGCCTGGCCGAGCTGGCCGAGCTGCTCTGAATGGGGGAAAATTGCTAAAAAATGGAGGAAAATTGGGGAAAAAGCAGGAGAAAAATGCAGGAGAAAAGGGGGAAATTGGGGAAAAAAGTCAGGAAAACTAGGGAAAAAAAAAGCTGGAAAATGGTGGGAAAAAAGGCAGAAAAATCAGGAAAAAAGCAAAAAGAAAGGAAGAAGTAGGAAAAATTGTGGAAAAAGTGGGAAAAATCAGGAAAAATTGTGGAAAAAATTGGGAAGTAAGTGGGAAAAAATGCTGGAAAATGGTGGAGAAATGGAATCAAAGCAGAGAAAAAATTGGAAAAGATCAGGAAAAAATTGCAGAGAATTGGGGCAAAGAGTGGGGAATAAATGAGAAGAAATGAGAGAAAATCAGCAAAAAGGGGGAAAAAACAAGGAGGAAAAAATGGGGAAAAAATGGGGAAAAATGGTGAAAAAAGTGGAAAAAACCAGTAAAAAAGCAGAAAAATTGGGGAAAATGGTGAAAAATCAGGAAAAACTGGGGGGAAAATGGTGAAAAATCAGGAAAATTGGGCAAATCAGGGAAACTGTGGAATATTTGGTTAAAGGAGATAAAAGCTGGAATGTTTTTGTGTTTGCAGCGCGGAGAAGCGGCGGCGCGAGCAGGAGCAGCGCTGCCTGGCTGAGCTGGCCGAGCTGCTCTGAATGGGGGAAAATTGCTAAAAAATGGAGGAGAACTGGGGAAAAAGCAGGAGAAAAATGCAGGAGAAAAGGGGGAAATTGGGGAAAAAAGTCAGGAAAACTGGGGGAAAACAAGCTGGAAAATGGTGGGAAAAAGGCAGAAAAATCAGGAAATAAAGCAAAAAGGAAGTGGAAAAAGTGGGGAAAAATCAGGAAAAATTGTGGAAAAAATTGGGAAGTAAGTGGGAAAAAATGCTGGAAAATGGTGGAGAAATGGAATAAAAGCAGAGAAAAAATGGCAAAAGTTGAGGAAAAAATTGCAGAGAATTTGGGAAAAGAGTGGGGAATAACTGAAGAAATGAGAAAAAACCAGGAAAAAATGGGGAAAAACAAGGGAAAAATCAAGGGAGAAAAAAGGGGAAAAAATGGGGAAAAATGATGAAAAAAGGGAGGAAAAAAACGGTAAAAAAGCAGAAAAATTGGGGAAAAAATGGTGAAAAATCAGGAAAAACTGGGGGAAAAATGGTGAAAAATCAGGAAAAATTGGGGCAAATCAGGAAAACTGTGGAATATTTGGGAAGAGGAGCTAAAAGCTGGAATGTTTTTGTGTTTGCAGCGCGGAGAAGCGGCGGCGCGAGCAGGAGCAGCGCTACCTGGCCGAGCTGGCCGAGCTGCTCTCGGCCAACCTGGGCGAGCTCGACTCGCTCGGGGGCAAACCCGAGCAGGGGCACATCCTGAAAAAAACCGTGGACCAGATCCAGCAGATCAAACGCCTCGAGCAGGGTGGGAAAATTGGGGGAAATTGGGGGAAAACGCGGGGTGGTGATGGGGGGAGTTTGGGGAAGAAGGAGGGAAGATATGGGGGGAGTTTGGGGAAATGCGGGGAAAAATTGGGGAATAATCAGGGGAAAATTGGGAGAAATGCAGGGGAAAATCTGGAAAAATTGAGATGATTTGGGGGAATTCAGGGAGAATTTGGGGGAAAATGCATGGCAATTATGGGGGAAATTTGTGGAAAAAATGAGGGAAGTCTGGGGAAATACAGGGAAAAATTGGGCAAAATCGGGGAATTCAGGGGTAAAATTGGGAGAAATGCAGAGAAAAATCTGGAAAAAACTGAGATAATTTGGGGGAAGTTCAGGGAAAATTTGGAGGAAATCACATGGTAATTATGGGGGAAATTTGGGGAAGAAGGAGGGAAAATGTGGGGGGAGTTCAGGGAAAAATTGGGGAAAAATTGGGGAGAAATCAGGGGAAGATTGGGAGAAATGCAGGGAAAAATCTGGAAGAAATTTGGGATAATTTGAGGGGAATTCAGGGAAAATTTGGGGGAGAATGTATGGCAATTATGGGGGAGGTTGTGGAAAAATGAGGGAAATTGGGGGAAAATGTGGGGGGAGTTTGGGGAAATACAGGGAAAAATTGGGGAAAAATCAGGGAAAATTGGGAGAAATGCAGGGAAAAATGTGGAAGAAATTGAGATAATTTGGGGAAAATTCAGGGAAAATTTGGGGGAAAATGCATGGTAATTATGGGGGAGTTTGTGGAAAAAATGAGGGAAATTTGGGCGAAAATGTGGGGGGAGTTTGGGGAATACGGGGAATAATTGGGGAAAAATCAGGGGAAAATTGGGAGAAATGCAGGGAAAATTCTGGAAAAAATTGAGGATAATTTGGGGGAAATTCAGGGAAAATTTGGGGGAAAATGCATGGTAATTATGGGGGAAATTTGGGGAAGAAGGAGAGAAAATATGGGGGGGGAGTTTGGGGAAATATGGGGAAAAATTGGGGGAAAATCAGGGGAAAATTGGGAGAAATGCAGGGAAAATTTGGGGGAAATTACATGGTAATGATGGGGGGAGTTTGGGGAAAAATGAGGGAAATTTGGGGAAGAATGAGGGAAAATATGGGGGAGTTTGAGGGAAATTTGGGGAAAAATTTGTGGAAAAATTGGGGAAAAATCGGGGAGTTCAAGGGTAAAACTGGGAGAAATGCAGGGGAAAATTTGAGGATAATTTGAGGATAATTTTGGGGACATTCAGGGAAAATTTGGGGGAAAATGCATGGCAATTATGGGGGAAATTTGTGGAAGAATGAGGGAAATTTGGGGAAAATATGGGGGGAATTTGGGGAAATACAGGGAAAAATTGGGGAAAAGTCAGGGGGAGTTCAGGGAAAAATTGGGAGAAATGCAGGGAAAGATCTGGAAAACATTGAGATAATTTGGGGGAAATTCAGGGAGAATTTGGGGGAAAATGCATGGCAATTATGGGGGAAATTTGTGGAAAAAATGAGGGAAATTCAGGGGAAAATGTGGGGGGAGTTTGGGGGAATACAGGGAAAAATTGGGGGAAAATTGGGAGAAATGCAGGGAAAAACGTGGAAGAAATTGAGATAATTTGGGGGAAATTCAGGGAAAATTTGGGGGAAATTGCATGGTAATGATGGGGGAAATTTGTGGAAAAAATGAGGGAAATTTGGGGAAATAGAGGGAAAAACTGGGGAAAAATCAGGGGGAATTCAGGGAAAAATTGGGAGAAATGCAGGGAAAATCTGGAAAAAAATGAGATAATTTGGGGGAAATTCAGGGAAAATTTGGGGGAAAAATGCATGGCAATGATGGGGGAAATTTGTGGAAAAAATGAGGGAAATTTGGGAGAAAATATGGGGGAAATTTGGGGGAATCAGGGGGAAAAATCAGGGGGAAATTGGGAGAAATGCAGGGAAAATCTGGAAAAATTTGAGGATAATTTTGGAGAAATTCAGGGAAAATTTGGGGAAAAATGAAAGATAATTTGGGGAAAGTTTGGAGGTAAATTGGGCAGAAAAATTCTGGGATAATTTTGGGGAAAATTCAAGGGAATTTAAAAAATCGGGGAAAAATTGGGGAAAAATCGTGAAAAACTTGGGGATAATTTGGGGGAAATTCAGGGAAAATTTGGGGGAAAATGGAAGATAATTTGGGGAAAGTTTGGGTAAAGTTCAGGGGTAAAAATTCTGGGATAAATTTGGGAAAAATCGGGGAAAATTCAAGGGGAATTTAAAAAATCAGGGAAAATTGGGGATAAATCAGGAAAAACTCAGGGAAAATTGAGGAAGAATGAGGAAATTGGTGAAAATTTGGGGGAAATTCAGGAAAAATTGGGGAAAATTCGGGGAAAATTGGGAAAATTTTGAAAAAAAAGGGGGAAATTTCAGAAAAAAATTCAGGGAAAATTGAGAGAGAAATTTGGGGAAAAATCAGGAAAGAGTCTGGGAAAAATTGGAGAAAATTCAGAAAAACTCAGGAAAAAAATCAGGGGAAAAACGGGGAAAATTCTTGGGAAAATGGGAAAAAATTCTGGAAATCTCGACTCCAATTCCCACCTTCATCCACCCAAAGAGCAAAAAAAAAAAAATCCAGGTTTAAAATCAAGAAAAAACTCAAAATCTCTTTTTTTGCGACAAAATTGGTATTGAAAAAGTGAAAATTTCTAATTTTTTTGGGAAGTAAACTAGGGGAAAAAACAGATTTGATTTTTTTTTCCGTGAAGGGGTTTGAAAAATTGTAAATTGTGATTTTTTGGGGTTTTCTTTGCAGAAAAGACGACGGATGACGACGTGCAGAAATCCGACATCTCCTCCAGCAGCCAGGGCGTCATCGAGAAGGAATCGCTGGGGCCGCTCCTGCTCGAGGTGGGGCTCGGAATTCCCGGGGAAAATCCCAAATGGGGACGGGGAAAAACCGGGAATGGCCAAATCTGGGGGTGCAGGGGGTTTGGGGGCTTTAATCCCAGGTTTTATGGGGTTTTAATCCCAGGGTTTTGGGTCTTAATCCCAGGGTTTTATGGAGTTTTAATCCCAGGGTTTTAAGGAGTTTGGGGCTTTAATCCTGGGGCTTAGAGTTTGATTTTTTTGGGATTTGGGGTTTTAATCCCAGGTTTTTATGGAGTTTTAATCCCAGGTTTAAATGGGGTTTGGGGGCATCAATCCGGGCGTTTAGGGTTTGAATTTTGGGATTTGAGGGTTTAATCCCAGGTTTTTATGGAGTTTTGGGGTTTTAATCCTGCGTTTTAGGGTTTGGAATGTTGGGATTTGGGGCTTCAATCCCAGGTTTTATGGGTTTTTGGGGTATCAATCGGGGGGTTTAGGGTTTGATTTTTTGGGGATTTGAGGCTTTAATCCCAGGTATTATGGGGTTTTGGGTCTTTAATCCCAGGGTTTTATGGAGTTTTAATCCCAGGGTTTTATGGAGTTTTGGGGCTTGTAATCCTGAGGTTTAGGATTTGATTTTTTGGGGATTAATCCCAGGTTTTATGGAGTTTTGGGGCTTTAATCCCAGGTTTTGGGTCTTAATCCCAGGGTTTTATGGGGTTTTAATCCCAGGGTTTTATGGAGTTTTGGGGCTTTAATCCTGAGGTTTAGGATTTGATTTTTTGGGGATTAATCCCAGGTTTTATGGAGTTTGGGGGCTTTAATCCCAGGTTTTGGGGTCTTAATTTCAGGGTTTTATGGAGTTTTAATCCCGGGGTTTATGGGGTTTTGGGGCTTTAATCCCAGGTTTTATGGAGTTTTGGAGCGTGAATCCTGGGATTTAGGGTTTGATTTTTGGGGTTTTGGGGCTTTAATACCAGGTTTTATGGGGTTTTAATCCCAGGTTTTTGGGTCTTAATCCCAGGGTTTTATGGAGTTTTAATCCCAGGGTTTTAAGGAGTTTGGGGGCTTTAATCCTGGGGTTTAGAGTTTGATTTTTTGGGGATTTGGGGTTTTAATCCCAGGTTTTTATGGAGTTTTAATCCCAGGTTTAAATGGGGTTTGGGGGCATCAATCCGGGCATTTAGGGTTTGAATTTTGGGATTTGAGGGTTTAATCCCAGGTTTTTATGGAGTTTTGGGGTTTTAATCCCAGGTTTTAGGGTTTGGAATGTTGGGATTTGGGGCTTCAATCCCAGGTTTTATGGGTTTTTGGGGTATCAATCGGGGGGTTTAGGGTTTGATTTTTTGGGGATTTGAGGCTTTAATCCCAGGTTTTATGGGGTTTTGGGTCTTTAATCCCAGGGTTTTATGGAGTTTTAATCTCAGGTTTTAATGGGGTTTGGGGGCTTTAATCCTGGGGTTTAGGGTTTGATTTTTTGGGGATTTGGGGCTTTAATCCCAGGTTTTATGGGGTTTTAATCCCAGGTTTTTATGGGGTTTTGGGGCTTTAATCCCAGGTTTTGGGGTCTTAATCCCAGGTTTTGATGGAGTTTTGATTCCAGGGTTTTATGGAGTTTTAATCCTAGGGTTTTATGGAGTTTTGGGGCTTTAATTCTGGGGTTTAGGGTTTGGATTTTTGGGGATTTGGGGCTTTAATCCCAGGTTTTATGGGGTTTTGGGGCTTTAATCCCAGGTTTTATGGGGTTTTAATCCCAGGTTTTTGGGTTTTTATCCCAGGATTTTATGGAGTTTTAATCCCAGGGTTTTATGGAGTTTTAATCCCAGGGTTTTAAGGAGTTTGGGGGCTTTAATCCTGGGGTTCAGGGTTTGGATTTTGGGATTTGAGGCTTTAATCCCAGGTTTTATGGAGTTTTGGGGCTTTAATCCCAGGTTTTGGGGTCTTAATCCCAGGGTTTTATGGAGTTTCAATCCCAGGTTTTATGGAGTTTTTATTCCAGGGTTTTATGGAGTTTTGGGGGCTTTAAACCTGGTTTTTAGGGTTTGATTTTTTGGGATTTGAGGCTTTAATCCCAGGTTTTATGGGGTTTGGGGGCTTTAATCCCAGGTTTTATGGGGTTTTAATCCCAGGTTTTTGGGTCTTAATCCCAGGGTTTTATGGAGTTTTAATCCCAGGGTTTTATGGAGTTTTGGGGCTTTAATCCTGGGGTTTAGAGTTTGATTTTTTTTGGGATTTGGGGCTTTAATTCCAGGTTTTATGGGGTTTTGGGGCTTTAATCCCAGGTTTTGGGGTCTTAATTTCAGGGTTTTATGGAGTTTTAATCCCGGGGTTTTATGGGGTTTTGGGGCTTTAATCCCAGGTTTTATGGAGTTTTGGAGCGTGAATCCTGGGATTTAGGGTTTGATTTTTTGGGGTTTTGGGGCTTTAATCCCAGGTTTTATGGGGTTTTAATCCCAGGTTTTTGGGTCTTAATCCCAGGGTTTTGTGGAGTTTTAATCCCAGGTTTTTATGGAGTTTGGGGGTTTTAATCCTGGGGTTTAGAGTTTGGATTTTGGGATTTGGGGTCTTAATCCCAGGTTTTAGGATTTGGATTTTGGGATTTGTGGTTTTAATCCCAGGTTTTTATGGGGTTTTGGGGCTTTAATGCCAGGTTTTGGGGTTTTAGTCCCAGGTTTTTATGGAGTTTTAATCCCAGGTTTTATGGGGTTTGGGGGCTTTAATCCCGGGTTTTTGTGGGGTTTGGGGTTTTAATCCCAGGTTTTAGGGTTTGGATTTTGGGATTTGGGGTTTTAGGGTTTGGATGAAGGGGGGATTTCCCGGGATTTCCCGGGATTTCCCGGGAGCTGGGAGTTCCAAAGGAAAAGGGTTGGGATTGGGACTAGGATTACATTTGGGATTAGGATCAGGATTAGGAATAATCAAAGGGGACCTTGGATCTCAAGTGGAATCCTGGGAGCTGAGGACCCAAATCCAGGAATGACCAGGGTGGATCTTGGATCCCAGCTGGAATCCTGGAATTCCCAGAGCAGGAATCCAGCCAAACTTCCCCAGAACGTTCTCCACCCTCAAGGACCCAAATCCATGGGAATCCTTTGGAATGACCACGGTGGATCACGGATCCTGGTTGGAATTCTGGGATTCCAGGAATAACCAAGGTGGATCTTTGGTCCTGATTGGAATTTTGGGATTTGAGGACCCAAATCCATGATCCCAGCTGGAATCCTGGAATTCCCAGAGTGGGAATCCAACCAAGCTTTGAAGGAAGAACGTTCTCCACACTCAAGGACCCAAATCCGTGGGAAGGAATCCTTTGGAATGACCAGGGTGGATCTTGGATCCCAAGTGGAATCCTGGAATTCCCAGAGCAGGAATCCAACGAAGCTTTGGAGGAAGAAAGTTCTCCATGCTCAAGGACCCAAATCCGTGGGAAGGAATCCTTTGGAATGACCACGGTGGATCTTGGATCCCGGCTGGAATCTTGGGATCTGAGAACTCAAATCCAGGAAAAACTCAACCTGGATCTTTGATTCTTGGCTGGAATTCTGGAATTTCCAAAGCAGGAATCCAGCCAAGCTTTGAGAGGAGCCTCTTCATATTCAGGTACCCAAATCCATGGGAGTCCATTGGAATAACCAAGGAGGATCTTTGATCCCAGCTGGAATCCTCGGATCTGAGGACCCAAATCCAGGAGTAACTGGATGTGGATCTTGGATCCCAGCTGGAATCCTGGAATTGCCAGAGCAGGAATCCAGCCAAACTTCCCCAGAACGTTCTCCACCCTCAAGGACCCAAATCCATGGGAATCCTTTGGAATGACCACGGTGGATCAGGGATCCTGGTTGGAATTCTGGGATTCCCGGAATAACCAAGGTGTGTCTTTGATCCCGGTTGGAATTTTGGGATTTGAGAACCCAAATCTTGGATCCCGGCTGGAATCCTGGAATTCCCAGAGTCGGAATGCAGCCAAGCTTTGCTGGAACCTTCTCCACACTCAAGAACCCAAATCCATGGGAATCCATTGGAATGAGCAGGGTGGATCTGGGATCCCAACTGGAATCCTGGAATTCCCAGAGTTGGAACCCAGTGAAGATTTGCCAGAACTTTCTCCACACTCATGGAGCCAAATCCTTTGGAATGACCAAGGTGGATCTTGGATCTCAGCTGGAATCCTTGGATTCCAGGAATAACCGAGGTGGATCTTTGGTCCTGATTGGAATTTTGGGATTTGAGGACCCAAATCCATGATCCCAACTGGAATCCTGGGGTTCCCAGAGTGGGAACCCAGCCAAGCTTTGCTGGAACCTTCTCCACATTCAAGGACGCAGGTCCATGGGAATCATTGGAGTGACCAAAGTGGATCTTGGATCCCAACTGGATTCCTGGGATCTGAGGACCCAAATCCAGGAATAACTGAGGTGGATCGTGAATCTCAGCTGCAATCCTGGAATTCCCAGAGCAGGAATCCAGCCAGACTTTCATGGAACGTTCTCCACGCTGAAGACCCCACCCAATTTTCTGTGCAATTTTCTCCACACTCAAGGACCCAAATCCATGGGAATCCATTGGAATGAGCACAGTGGATCTTGAATCGCGACTGGAATCCTGGAATTCCCAGAGTTAGGACCCAGTGAAGATTTGCCAGAACTTTCTCCACACTCATGGAGCCAAATCCATGGGAGTCCTTTGGAATGACCAAGGTGGATCTTGGATCCCAGCTGGAATCCTGGAATTCCCATGGCGGGAATCCAACTGAGCTTTGAGAGAACCTTCTCTACGCTCCTGGAGCTGAATCCATGGGAATGACCAAGGTGGATCTTGGATCCCAGCTGGAACCCAAGGATTCGAGGACCCAAATCCATGATCCCAGCTGGAATCCTGGGGCCTGAGAACGCAAATCCAGGAATAGCCAAGGTGGATCTTGGATCCCAAGGGGAATCCTGGAATTCCAAGAGTGGGAACCCAGCCAAGCTTTCATGGAACGTTCTCCACGCTGAAGACCCCACCCAATTTTCTGTGCAATTTTCTCCACACTCAAGGACCCAAATCCATGGGAATCCTTTGGAATGACCACAGTGGATCTTGGATCCCAATTGGAATCCTGGAATTCCCAGAGTTGGGACCCAGTGAAGATTTGCCAGAACTTTCTCCACACTCATGGAGCCAAATCCACGGGAGTCCTTTGGAATGACCAAGGTGGATCTTGGATCCCGGCTGGAATCCCAGGATTTGAGAACCCAAATCTTGGATCCTGTCTGGAATCTTGGGATCTGAGAACCCAAATCCAGTAACAACCGAGGTGGATCTTGGATCCCAGCGGGAATCCCGGAATGCCCAGAGTGGGGCTCCAATGAAGCTTTGAAGGAACCTTCTCTGCAGTCAGGACTCCACCCGGTTTTCCATGGAATGTTCTCCACACTCAAGGCTCCACCCCACCTTCCATGGAATGACCAAGGATTCCCAGCTCTGGGAACACCCTCTGGAATTCCATCCTCCTGCCCTTCCATGATGCCCCTCTGGAATTCCATTCCCACTCCAGGCCCTGGCCGGGTTCTTCTCCGTGGTGAACTGCGAGGGGCGCGTCGTGTCGTGATGGGATATTTGGGATAAAAACTTGGAATTCTTTCCCATTTTGTGATATTTGAGATAAAACCTTGGAATTTTTTCCCAATTTTGTGATATTTGGGATAAAATATTACACTTTTTTCTCTTTTTTGGGATATTTAGGGTAAAATCTCTGGAATTTTTCCCCCTTCCAGGCCCTGGATGGGTGAACCAGGAGGGTCGGATCGTGTTCGTGTCGGAGAACATGACAGGAAATTTGGGACAAAACCTTGGAATTCTTTCCCATTTTTGTGATATTCGTGATAAAACCTTGCAATTCTTTCCCATTTTTGTGATGTTTGAGATAAAACCTTGCAATTCTTTCCCATTTTTGTGATGTTTGAGATAAAACCTTGCAATTTTTCCCCCTTCCAGGCCCTGGATGGGTTTTTCTCAGCGGTGAACCGCGAGGGGCGGATCGCGTTCGTGTCAGAGAACGTGACGGGATGTTTGGGACAAAACCGTGGAATTCTTTCCCGTTTTTGTGTGTTTGAGATAAAACCTTGGAATTTTTTCCCATTTTTTCCTTGCCCAGGCCCTGGACGGGTTTTTCTTCGTGGTGAACCGCGAGGGGCGGATCGTGTTCGTGTCGGAGAACGTGACGGGGTACCTGGGCTACGGGCAGGAGGAGCTGATGAACTCCAGCGTGTACAGCATCCTGCACGTGGGCGACCACGCCGAGTTCGTCAAGAACCTGCTGCCCAAATCCCTGGGTACGGACTGACCGCGGAAATCCCGGGAAATCCCGGGAAAATCCCGGGGGAAAATCCCAGAAAATTTGGGAATGGACCCGAGGATTGGGAGGGGGTGGGGGTTGGGAATGTGGGGATGGGGGGTTGTTAGTTTAAAAAAAAAATTAATTTGTATTTATTTTATTTTATTTTTTATTTTCATTTTTATTTTTATTTTTATTTTTATTTTCATTTTTATTTTTATTTTTATTTTTATTTTTGATTTTCATTTTTATTTTTATTTTTATTTTTATTTTCATTTTTATTTTATTTAATTTTATTAAAATTTAATATTTTAAATTTTATTTATGTTTCATTTATTTATATTTTATTTTATCTATATTTTAATGTATTTTATTTATATTTTATTGTACTTTTAGTGTTTGTCTTTATTTCTAATTTATTATTTATGTTTTTATTTCTATTTTGTTTCTATTTGTGTTATTGTTTCTATACAAATTTTAATTTTTTTTCTTTTAAATTCCTTTTTGTTTTTATTTTTTAAAATTTTCTTGTTTTTTTGTGGTTATTTAGATTTTACTGGTTTATTTTTTGTTCCTTTATTTTTTCTTCAATAATTTTTATTTTACTTAATTTGATTTTATTTTTAGTTATTTGACTACTTAGTTTTGTTAATTTCTGGTTTTGTTTTTATTTTTGTATATTTATTTTTATTTTTATTTGATTATTGTGTTTGTTTTATTTTGATTTCTTGTTTTTTAACGACTTAGATTTTAGTTTGTCTTTATTTTTTATTTTTATTTCTTTTAAAATTCCTTTTTCTTTTTATGCCTTTTGATTTTTTTCTTGTTTTTTGTAGTTATTTCGATTTTTCCATTTCTGGTTTTATTTATTTTTGTTTCTTTATTATTTTTTTATTAATTTTTATTATTGTTTATTTTGACTTTATGTTCAGCTATTTCTTTATTATTTAGGTTTTATTTTCATTTCTGTATCTGGTTTTATTTATTTTTTGTTTCTCTGTTATTTTTAAAGTTTCTTTCAATCCCGGGGATCTTTGGGAATTCCGTCTGGATTTGTGCTCCTCAGATCCAGGGATTTTCAGGAATTCTGGCTCCTCAAATCCCATGGATGTTTGGGAATTCTGGCTGCTTAAATGCCAGGGATCTTTGGGAATTCTGGTTCCTCAAATCCCAGGGATGTTTGGGAATTCTGGTTCCTCAAATCCCAGGGATCTTTGGGAATTGTGGCTCCTTAAATCCTGGGGATCCTTGGGAATTCTGGTTCCTCAAATCCCAGGGATCTTTGGAAATTGTGGCTCCTTAAATCCCAGGGATCCTTGGGAATTCTGGCTCTTAAATGCCAGGGATCCTTGGGAATTCTGGTTGCTTAAATCCCAGGGATCTTTGGGAATTCCGTCTGGATTTGTGCTCTTCAAATCCCAGGGATCTTTGGGAATTCTGGCTCCTTAAATCTCGGGGATCTTTGGGAATTCCGTCTGGATTTGTGCTCCTCTAATCCCAGGGATCTTTGGGAATTCCGGCTCCTCTAATCCCAGGGATCTTTGGGAATTCCGGCTCCTCAAATCCCAGGGATCCTTGGGAATTCTGGCTCCTTAAATGCCAGGGATCCTTGGGAATTCTGGTTGCTTAAATCCCAGGGATCTTTGGGAATTCCGTCTGGATTTGTGCTCTTCAAATCCCAGGGATCTTTGGAAATTGTGGCTCCTTAAATCCCAGGGATCTTTGGGAATTCTGTCTGGATTTATGCTCCTCAAATCCAGGGATCTTCAGGAATTCTGGCTCCTTAAATCCCATGGATGTTTGGGAATTCTGGCTGCTTAAATCCCAGGGATCTTTGGGAATTCTGGCTCCTTAAATCCCATGGATCTTTGGGAATTCTGGTTACTCAAATCCTATGGATGTTTGGGAATTCTGGCTGCTTAAATTCTGGGGATCCTTGGGAATTCTGGCTCCTTAAATCCCGGGGATCTTTGAGAATTCCGGCTCCTCAAATCCCAGGGATCCTTGGGAATTCCGTCTGGATTTGTGCTCCTTAAATGCCAGGGATCTTTGGGAATTCTGGTTCCTTAAATCCCATGGATGTTTGGGAATTCTGGCTGCTTAAATCCCGGGGTTCTTTGGCAATTCTGGCTCCTTGAATCCCGGGGATCTTTGGGCATTCCCACATCCCAAATTCCCATTTTTTCCCCGTTTCCCGGCAGTGAACGGGGTGCCGTGGCCGCAGGAGCCGTCGCGGCGGGGCAGCCACACGTTCCAGTGCCGGATGCTGGTGCGGCCGCCCGACGAGGCGGGAGCGGAGCAGGCGGAGCTGCGGCAGCGCTACGAGGCCATGCAGTGCTTCACCGTCAGCCAGCCCCGCGCCTTCCAGGAGGAGGGGGAAGGTGGGAATTGGGATTGGGATTGGGGATTTGGGACTGGGGATTTGGGATTGGGGTGGGATTGAGATTGGGTTTGGGATTGGGGATTGGTGTTGGAGCTGGGCGTTACGAGGCCATGCAGTGCTTCACTGTCAGCCAGCCCCGCGCCTTCCAGGAGGAGGGGGAAGGTGGGATTGGGGATTTGGCATGTTGGGATTGAGGATTTGGGATTTTAGATATGGGATTTGGGGTTTGGGATTGGTGTGGGATTGAGATTGGGGTGGGATTGGGGTGGGTTTGGGATTGGGGTTGGAGCTGGGGGCTGTGAGGCCATGCAGTGCTTCACTGTCAGCCAGCCCCGCGCCTTCCAGGAGGAGGGGGAAGGTGGGAATTGGGAATTTGGGATCTGGGATTGGGGATTTTGGATTTGGGATTTGGAGTTTGGGATTGTGGATTTGGGGTTTGGAGATTTGGGATTTGGGATTGGGGATTGGGGTTGGAGCTGAGCGTTACGAGGCCATGCAGTGCTTCACCGTCAGCCAGCCCCGCGCCTTCCAGGAGGAGGGGGAAGGTGGGATTGGGAATTGGAGTTTGGGATTGGGGATTTGGGGTTTGGGATTGGTGTGGGATTGAGATTGGGGTGGGATTGGGATTGGGGTGGGATTGGATTGAGTTTGGGATTTGGGATTGGGGTTGGAGCTGGGCCTTACGAGGCCATGCAGTGCTTCACTGCCAGCCAGCCCCGCGCCTTCCAGGAGAAGGGGGAAGGTCGGATTGGGATTTGGGATTGGGGTTTGGGGATTTGGGATTGGGGTTTGAGATTTGGGATCTGGGATATGGGATTGGGGAGTTGGGATTTGGGATTTGGGATTGGGGTTGGAGCTGGGCGTTACGAGGCCATGCAGTGCTTCACTGTCAGCCAGCCCCGCGCCTTCCAGGAGAAGGGGGAAGGTGGGATTGGGGATTTGGGATCTGGGATTGGAGATTGGAGATTGGGGATTGGGGATTGGTGTGGGATTGAGATTGGGGTGGGATTGGGATTGGGGTTGGAGCTGGGGGCTGTGAGGCCATGCAGTGCTTCACTGTCAGCCAGCCCCGCGCCTTCCAGGAGGAGGGGGAAGGTGGGATTGGGGATTTGGGATTGGGATTTGGGAATTTGGGATTGGAATTTGGGGTTTAGTGATTTGGGATTGGGGATTTGGGATTGGGAGTTGGGGTTTGGGTTTGGGATTGGGGTTGGAGCTGGGGGCTGTGAGGCCGTGCAGTGCTTCACCGTCAGCCAGCCCTGCGCCTTCCAGGAGGAGGGGGAAGGTGGGATTGGGGTTTGGGATTGGGATTGGGGTTTGAGATTTGGGATCTGGGATATGGGATTGGGGAGTTGGGATTTGGGATTGGGATTGGGGTTGGAGCTGGGCGTTACGAGGCCATGCAGTGCTTCACTGTCAGCCAGCCCCGCGCCTTCCAGGGGGGGGAAGGTGGGATTGGGGATTTGGGATTGGGATTGGGGATTTGGAATTGGGGTTTGAGATTTGGGATCTGGGATATGGGATTAGGGAGTTGGGATTTGGCATTGGTGTTGGAGCTGGGCACTGTGAGGCTGTGCAGTGCTCCATTGTCAGCCAGCCCCGCGCCTTCCAGAAGGAGGGGGAAGGTGGG
>JAFCGX010000322.1:0-14495 GCA_019023105.1 Diglossa brunneiventris
TTGGTGGCGCTGGAACCTGAGCAGTTGTACCTATGTGTGTGTTTTTCTATAGATCTTCTGTCTTTATGTTGTTCTCTATTTCTTCTCCTTCTAATCCTATTTACCTAGAACATTTTTGGGTAACTTCACATGTTAAGAGATAAAGGATTTTTAGGTTCAATGTGTGGGAATCCAAGGCACAGGGAATATTTCTCTGTCTGCTCTGAGGGGTCCTGACCCCCAGAGAAGCACTGCCTTTAACCTTTGCCCATGGAGAGGACTTCCAAGACTTTGAGATAGATTAGAATTTACCAAAGTGTGAAATATATTAGAGGGTAGTATAGTATGTCACTAGGGTGAGAAATTTAGTTTTTGGGATTTTTAGTATGGTGCAGATAAGAAGCAAAATGGAAGAATTGGGGTGTAGTCCCTGTCTTCTTCTTCCTCTACTCTATTTTCTGCAGTGTTGGTGGCACAGGGTGATTGGTCAAGGAAAGCACAGTGCAGAGGTTATGTGGACAGTTAAGGGATGAGTTATTGGTAGATAAGTAGAAATAATGCACGTTCTAAGAGTTAATTGGATGAGACAACTTTAAAAGACCGTAAAACCATACATTTCAGAGCCATTTTGTGGTGTTTTTACAGTGCGCTGAGCCTGGTGTGCACAGCATGCAAAACTTTAGAAAAGATAACAATAAACTAGAAGCTGAAGACTGAAAAAGTCCCATACATCTCCTTTTACCTGGCACAGAACTGCTACAGGAGGGTTTCCCCTATCCACAGAGCCCCCAGAAAGGCCCAACATAAAACAAACATCAATAACTGGTGCCCCAACAATGTTTGTAATAGGCTGACATTTTCCACAAAGTTGTTTACTGAAGAGTGTTGTCTTCAGTGGCCAATCATGTGAAATGTTTTTAAATGACCAAGGAGGTCCACCTGTAGCAAACCAAGATATAAAAGAGGAGGATTGAATAAATGGGTGGCTTTTAGCCCTCAGCCTTCTGATCTGAGTCTGTGTGTCTCTGACTCAGTGGTGACATTTGGGGATCTGTGGGGGCTGCTGGGGATCATTTCTGCACCTTGTGACCCAACAGGAACTTCTCTAATAAACTTTGCCTGAAGCTCCCACTGTGTCCATGACAGGAACCCCTGTGAGTGTCTGGGACATCCTGGCCCTTTGGCAGCCTGGGGACTCCTGGGATGTCACCATGGAGCCCCCGTGAGTGCCTGTGACAGATCGGTGCCTTTGCAGCCCAAGGTGCCCTGGGATGTCACCATGGAATGGCTGTGACTGCCTCTGACCACAGGGCCCTTTACCATCCCCAGAAAGCCCTGGGAGGTCTCCATGGAGTCCCTGTCTCTGCCTGTGACATTCCAGCTCTGGAACAGCCTGGAGAGTCTTGGAATGTCCCCAGGGAAGCCCTCTGAGTGCCTGTGACAAATCTGATCCTTTAGCAGGCAACACAACCAAGCCCCTGTTGCTATGGTCTGTTTCCATGGCAACCATCACCAGCCCCCTGTTGCTATGCTCAGTTTCCCTCAGCAGCTCCATGCAGACCCCATGCCAGGAGTGGTTGCCATGGACACCAGCTCAGGCCTGCAGCCAGAGCCCATTGCCATGGCAACCATTGGCAGCCCCATCCCCAGGCTCATGGGATCCCAGAACCACAGAATTGGCGGAGCTGGGAGGGACCCATCAGGATCCTGGAGTCCAACTGCTGGCCCTGCACAGGACAGCCCAACAATGCCAGCCTGGGCCAGGCAGCGCTGTCCAAACGCTGCTGGAGCTCAGAGAGCCCTGGAGCTGGGAGCCTTCCCTGGGGAGCCTGGGCAGGGCCCCAGCAGCCTCTGGGCAAAAACCTTTTCCTGACATCTGTGGAGAGTTTTGTTCAGGGCTGGCTGCAGGAAAGAGGCCATAGTGAGCAAAACTTACTGCAGCTTAAGGAGCTTGGCCTGAAGACATAAGCAGGATGAGAAAACAGGATCTAGTTATAAAATTGTAACTATAAGAATGCTGACAGATTTTATGACCTTGCCTGCAACATGAGGATGTGGGAGAGAGATTAGTGCTGAAAACACGCAGAATGTATCAAAAGAATACCTACAAGAATGTAGAAATAGGCGTATCCGGTTGATAAGTTACTAACCAATCATGAGCTCAGTTTTGCAATATGTATGAACCTCATTATGTACTATATAAATGTAGAACAAAAGATCAATATATTGAGTGTCACTGATGACCATCTGGTGTCCGTGTCCTCCCTTCTCCGACAAATTGGTGACCCCGACGTCGGCCTCCACGAGAAGAAAACGGGGGAGGAGGACATGCCAACGGTCGGTGAAGTAGAGTTGGGTCCTGACCGCAGCCAGGAAAGTGCTTGAACGCAGGAAACGCAGGGAAAAGCACCCTCAAAGATCACAGCGGTGATTTTGGGCCATACGTGCCGCCGGAGCCTGAAGAGCTGCAACAGCGCTGACGCATAATGGATAGGCAAGTGGCATATGATTTATTTATTACACAGTTAGAGAGATGAGGAATAAAAGGGATAGACTTGCGAAAGGAGATTCCAGGGTTGCTAGCATGGGGGTTCACTAAAGGGGTATTTGTCAACCCTCACGCTGTGCATGAGCTGAGTGAATGGCGTCTTTTGGGGGATAAGTTATGGGAGGCGGTATTGGAAGATGATAAAACTGCTAAAAAGTTGGGTAAAATCTGGCACATAGTGCATAATACACTGCTACAGCAGATAGCTGAGAAGAAAGCAGCAGAAAAGGCTGTGGAAGCGCACAAAAAGAACTTGAATTATGGGCAGGACGGAGAACCCTTAGCTCCTGGAGTGACTCAAGTGTTGTTGCCTGTTGCTCCTAAGCCTGCCTGTGCTGCTGCAGATGATGAGGCTGAACCTACAGCCCCTCCTGAGATAGACTTGCAGGAGGAAGGGGACTGGGATCAGGCAGATAGGCTGCCTAAAGCACAAAGAAATCGCTCCCGTTCACTCTCCCCAGCCTTTACAGCTCTGCGACACCTCCGGCAGGAGTCAGAGCCTATCCCGGGGGCGCTCAGCGACCTAAGGGAGGAGATGGCCAGACAAAGGAGGGAGGCGTGGGCTAATGTGGCACGAAGGGGATTGGAGGAGGGAGACGAAAATATGCTAGAGGCTGCTAACGCCATCGCCTGCCCAGTGACCTACACCCCTCAGTATGATCAGAATGGTCAAGTTACTGCCCAAGTAGCAGCATACACTCCGTTGGACTGGAAACTGCTTTCGCAATTACGACAAACAGTTGCTCAATTTGGTTTTAAGAGTGAGCCAGTAAAGCAGATTTTGGATTATATGTTTGATACCATGTTGTTGTTACCCAATGATTTACGGGGAATATCGAAATTAATTTTCACGCAACATCAGCAGCTTTTGTTTAATGCACATTGGCAAGCACTGGTAAATGAGTCTATAATGGTACAACGAGGTCAAGGGGATCCACTTCATGGGGTTACTGCAGATGAACTCATGGGGTTAGGTTTATATTTGAGGTCTGAAGCACAGATGTTAATAGGAGCTGACAAGGTGAGAGAAGCAATGAGATTGGTTAGGGCTGCTATCGACCGGGTGAAAGATACTTCAGGAGTTCCCATGTATATGGGAATTAAGCAAGGGCGAGAGGAGTCTTTTGGTAGCTTTATAGATAAAGCTGCAGCGGCTATTGAGAGGGCTGGAGTTCCTGAGTATATGAGAGGAGCACTCTTAAAACAGTGTGCACTTCAAAATAGCAATGACGCCACCAAGAGAGTTTTAGCCACTCTAGGCGCAAACTGGTCGATAGAAGAGGCGCTGGAAAGAATGGCTTTACAACCGACAGGGACACAGGTGTTCTTGGTGAACGCAATAAAAGAGCTAGGATTAGGCTTACAGAAACAGGCGGAGTCCACGCAGGCACAGGTGTTAGCTGCTCTTGCTCCACTTCGGGCTCCTACGGTCGCCTCTACCGTTGCTGAAGGAGGGCAAAAAGCACCATCTCTCAGATGTTATCGATGTGGTAAAGGAGGGCATACGCGGCGTCAGTGCCGTGCCCCGGGAGTATGGTGCCAGAACTGCCAATCGAATACTCACAACACTTCCGCATGTCGCCGGCGCTCGGGAAACTCGTCACGCAGCGCGACCGGCCGCGCGCCGACACAAATTGCCGCCGCAACAGCACCATCTCCTGTCTACAACCAGCCACAGCAGGCAGCCTGGGGCTCGACCTGGCAGCAGCAGTAGATGTGACCTTGATGACATCTCATCCAGTCAAGACTCCTACTGGAGTGCACGGACCTCTACGAATACAAGATCATACTTATGGAGCTTTGTTGTTAGGATGCTCTTCAGTTTCTATTATGGGTTTATTTGTTTTGCCAGGCGTAATTGATGCAACTATACAGGAGAAATACAAATTATGGCTCATACGCCGTTTCCCCCATTGGCAATAAAGAAAGGTCAACGAATTGCTCAACTTATACCTTTACCCCAATTGACCTCAGTGATACCCCCGAGTTGTGCTCAAAGTAGAGGAAACCAAGGGTTTGGATCATCTGGTATAGCCTGTTTGACAATGGACTTACATACTCGCCCCAAGAAGCAAGTGCAACTCAGCTATAAGGGTCAAACTATTGAACTTTGGGGACTTTTAGACACTGGAGCAGACACAAGTATTGTCGCACCAGAGCATTGGCCCCAACAATGGCCTTGTGCACCCACAACGAGTGCTATCACTGGAGTTGGGGGATTTACTTTAGCCCAGAAGACCCCACCAATCTGTCTTACTCTTGACAATCAGCAGATTACTGCAGTATTGTCTATCGTGTCCTTACCACCTACTGTGCAGTGCCTGATTGGAAGGGATGTGCTTGCACAACTTGGCGTAGTTTTATTCAACGAACAGCCTTTAGGGTAATCGCCATTGCTTGGACTTTCCCCATTCCACTGACCTGGACTACAGACACGCCGGTAGTGGTTAAGCAATGGCCCTTAAAAGGGGAAAATTTGATTCAAGCACATCAATTAGTTCAAGAACAATTTCAGCAAGGACATTTAAAGTTATCTACGAGTCCTTGGAACACTCCTATTTTTGTAATTAAGAAAAAATCTGGAAAGTATCGCTTGTTGCATGATTTGAGAGCTGTCAACGCTCAAATGGAAGCAATGGGGGCCTTACAACCAGGCCTGCCAAATCCTGCTATGCTTCCCCAAGGTTGGCCACTATTAATTATAGACTTAAAAGATTGCTTTTTTACAATTAGCTTACACCCGCAAGATACAAAAAGGTTTGCATTTACTTTACCCGCCATCAACAGAGGTGAACCAGATAAACGTTTTGAATGGACTGTATTGCCAGAGGGAATGCGTTGCTCGCCTACTTTGTGTCAATTATATGTTGATGCTGCACTTCAGCCTATTCGAACAGCATGGCCAGACACCATTGTTTATCATTATATGGGTGACATTTTATTTGCCCAGCCAAAGCCTTTTACATCGCAACAAGTTGCATTTATTCAGACTACGCTGGCACAAGCATCCCTTGTAATAGCTCAAGAAAAAATACAAACTTCGTCCCCATGGAAATATTTGGGGTGGACTATTACACAACAAACTATTCAGCCTCAAAAATTAGAACTTCAAGTTTGTCTCAAAACTTTACATGATTCTCAGAAACTACTTGGTGATTTGCAATGGCTGAAGCCTATCATAGGTATCCCTAATGAGCTATTGCAAACTCTTCGTCCTTTATTAAAGGGAGTCGACCCTGCTGCACCGGTGTCTGTTACTGCAGAACAGGCCAAGGCGCTACAACAAATTGTTCACTGTATAGAACGATGATTTGTTTCTCGGCGCATTCTGGATCTCCCCATAACTTTTACATTATGGAACACCCCTAATCACCTTTTGGGTGCCCTTACGCAGGTTCAAAAGAAAACGGGGGAGCACAGGGTGCTGGAATGGTTATCTCCTCCACTGCAAGCACGAAAGACCATCAATACAAAAATCGAGCAGATTGCGGCGCTGATCCGCAAGGGCAGGTCGCGTGTTATAGAAGTTACAGGGAAGGAAACGCCTGAGATCTATTTACCCATGAGCAAGGAAGATTTGCATTGGTATTTAGTGAACTCTATGGACTTGCAAGCTGCCCTATTAGGTGCTGGAGCGCAGGTTCATACAGGACCTCTCATTCCCCGACAATTACAGTGGCTGGGGGAATGGGATTGGGTGACAAAGCCCTTAAGGTCAGATCAGCCGATACCAGAAGCTCTGACGATGTTCACCGACGCCAGGAAAAAGTCTAGGACAGCAGCAGTTACCTGGAAAGAAGGAACAGTGTGGAAACATAAGCTTCTGTCGGCAGATTCTGCAGATAGCCTCCAAACACTTGAACTGTTTGCCATAGTATGGGCATTGAACCATTTTTCGAAGGCTGTCGATGTGGTCACGGATTCTTTTTATGCCGCCGGAGTAGCACAACGCATTGAAGATGCAGCAGTCAAAGAAGTTCAGAATAAGCGATTATATGAACTGCTATTACAGCTGCAAAGAACATTGAGAGCTAGGAATGCACCCTATTGCATTATCCACATCAGAAGTCATAAATGGGATGTGGGCTTAGGTGAAGGGAATGCTAGAGCAGATAGGCTAGTGATGCCAGCCAGGGAACAAGAAGATACTAGGATGGCATTGACAAAAGCACGGGAGTCGCATGCCCAATATCACCAAAATGCTAAAAGGATTACGAAGGGAATTTCAGCTGAGCATGCAAGACGCTAAGGGTATTGTGCGTGCTTGCCCCACATGTAGTTATCATAATAAAGGTGTTGGATTAGGAGTTGGGGTTAATCCGAGAGGATTAAAAGTGAATGAGATTTGGCAGATGGATGTTACTCATGTCCCGGAATTCGGTCGGTTAAAATATATTCATGTTACTGTGGATACATATAGCAAATATGTTTGGGCTACGGCGCAGGTGGGGAGAGAAGGCTACCCATGTTATAAGACATTTGACAAGTTGTTTTGCTGTGCTTGGTGTGCCAGGTGAGATTAAGACAGATAATGGACCCGCATATATTGGAAGCAGAGTTAGGAGGTTTTTGGAAACATGGCATGTAACAGGGATACCACATTCACCCACTGGTCAAGCCATTGTGGAGCGCGCAAATGGGACGCTCAAGCAATATATTGCCAAGCATGCAGGGATTGTAGATCCTCACGAAAGACTAGCTAAGGCTTTGTATGTGATGAATCATTTGTGTGTATTCGGGGAAGAGGACACTCCCCCTGCTTATAAACATTGGGATCACATACAGGGTGACAAAGTGACAGGGAAAAAGGTTTGGATCCATTTTAAGAACCCCAAGACAGGTGTTTGGGAAGGCCCTGCAGAGGTTGTGTACTGGGGAAGAGGTTATATTTGTGTACTTACTCCAACAGGTACCTTATGGGTTCCCGCTAGATGGACAAAACCTGCTCTAGATGTATCGTTATCAGCTGAGTGAACAAGACCAAAAAAGACTGCAAGAAAAAGCTGACGATCATCACGCGACCAATTTTGCTACAACTATCACAATGGTGCCCATCTGCTGAGCAAGCATTGTACCAGCCACCAGGAGACTGGGTAGACTGGGTTCAATATTATACACCAGAAATTTTCTGTCACGCTATAGCTAGACAACCTTGTATTAGTTGCAATCAAAGAGACTGTACGGCTTGGATAGCATTTAAATGTGGAAGATGTGATCGCTGCTTTTGGGTTAAGCAGACCACTTTGTGGCGACTTTGGTGTTACAATTGTGCAGGGATACACTCAAACGAAAGTAATTGGGTGCGGGCATTAAGAGAGTATTTTAGCATTCCAGGAAGGGAGGCGTTGAACCTTTACGAATCCCCTGAACAATTGTGGAGTGCTTGGGTTCACTGGCACTTACGTAGATGGATTCCTGTATGTAAATATCTTTCCCTTTCTCGAATTTTGGCTGCTCGCTGTGAGAAATTTATACCGTTAACAGAAACATCAATATTAGGGCCTTTTTCCGCACAGGACAACGCGGAGGAATTGCTAAAAAGGTGTATTGATGATCTTAGACTCTTTGGAATTAGTTCACTTGGGAGAGCCAAACTAAAAAAGAAATGTCAAAAATGTGGAAAGTCGTGAGTGTAGTACTGGCTACCCTAGCCTTGGCGGAAGCCATCTATACAATTAGGCCTAGATCTAACATGTGGGTAACTTGGGCTAATCAAACAGGTCAAGATTCATTTTGTTTGTCACTGGCCACGGCTTCCGATCCCTTTTGAACGTGTTTAATTGGAGTACCTTTAGATTCGTTTGAGGAATTTAAATCTTGGACGACGGCGAATCCCATTCCCAGTAAGCGTGATAAGTTCTGTAGAATTACCACCGGGACAGGAGGTAGGCCGCTTGACATTTGTACAAAGCTGGGGTCGCACATTTGGCATCCCTTAGGGATTACTGCATGGAACATTACCAAACATCTTAATGTTACAGGGCAAGAACCACAAGAGTTAGAATTGTTAGGCTCTGCCCCGGGGAACTATTGTCTATTTTTGGGATATCAGCCAAAAACTTTAACAGAGGTTAAGGAAGGCCGCCCACGGAATGAGAGTCAACTCATTAGTCCATCAGACCCATGGTATCAGAACAGATCAGCATATTGTGGAGGATGGGTCAAGGCTGTTCGCCCATCAAAAGACAGCTCATCGAAACAGCTACCCCCTGGGATTTTTCTTATTTGTGGTGATAGAGCCTGGTCAGGAATTCCCTCTAAGCCTTTAGGAGGACCTTGTTATTTAGGAAAGTTGACACTCTTTGCCCCTAGTATACAGCAAGCATTGAACATTACCAAGCCCATGAGAAGGCAAGGCCGTAGTGTATATCAATAGGGCCAAACTGTAAGGACGATGTAGATTTGTGGGATCGTCCTGCTGTCATTGTATCCTCTCTTTTTGCACCTGGTGTAGCCTCTGCCAAAGCATTAACCCAGCTGAAGAGACTGGCTTGTTGGACAGGGAGACAAATTAATATTACATCGAAGATTTTAGCAGAATTAATGACAGATGTTGATAGTGTTCGACACACAGTACTCCAAAATAGAGCAGCCATCGATTTTTTGCTATTAGCTCAGGGTCATGGATGTAAGGAATTTGAAGGAATGTGTTGTATGAATTTATCTGATCACTCCGTGTCAATTCACAGGCAACTATCACAGTTGCAAGAAAATATGAAGAAGCTTACGGTGACTGACTGGGGACTGGACGAATGGTTAAAAAGTCTTGGTTTAGGAGGATGGCTTCGCACGCTGATTATGTATGCTATAGGTACTGTTTTAGGTATCGTGTGTCTTGCTTTATTGTTGCCTTGTTTAATCAATTGCTTACAAGGTATGCTACAAAAAATGATGCAAAACATGTGGCAGACGAATTTGATGGTTCAAAAAGAAAACGGGGGAAGTGTGGAGAGTTTTGTTCAGGGCTGGCTGCAGGAAAGAGGCCATAGTGAGCAAAACTTGCTGCAGCTTAAGGAACTTGGCTTGAAGACATAAGCAGGATGTGAAAACAGGATCTAGTTATAAAATTGTAACTACAAGAATGCTGACAGATGATGACCTTGCCTGCAACATGAGGATGTGGGAGAGAGATTAGTGCTGAAAACACGCAGAATGTATCAAAAGAATACCTACAAGAATGTAGAAATAGGCGTATTCAGTTGATAAGTTACTAACCAATCATGAGCTCAGCTTTGCAATATGTATGAACCTCATTATGTACTATATAAATGTAGAACAAAAGATCAATAAATTGAGTGTCACTGACGACCACCTGGTGTCGTGGCCTCCCTTCTCCGACAGCAGGGAGCGCCTTCAGCAAGCGCTGGGGGCTGGCACTGGGTGCAGACAACGCCCCGGGGGTCTCTGCAGCCAGGCTAAAGGAACAAAGTGTCAGCTGTGGCCTCGCCAGGGAGCACCAAAATCGATTGTTTTCCATTGCCGGCTGTTCCAGGAGCCCCAGCGGAGAGCCCGGGGCCCAAGGTATGGAGAGCGGGGACTGTGCAGGAGCCGGAGCAGCGAGAGAGGCCGGGCTGAAGGTGCGGGGCGGGCACGGGCTGGGAGGGGGCCCAGCCCGGGGGTCCCGCAGAGCCTCCCCGCTCCAGAGCCGCAGCTGCGGCAGCGGGGCAGCTGCCGGGATCGGTGTGCCAGGGCCGGGCCGCAGCTGGGGCTGCCAAGGGCTCGGCTGGAGCAGCTTTTTGTCCCGCTGCCCTGGGGGCATGGCCGCGGGCTTGGGCTCCCTGGGAAGGCGCAGCAGGACAGGGTGGCAGTGGTTGGTTTGTGGGTTTGTTGGTGGGATGTTTTGTTGGCGGCCCCGGGCGGGCTGTGGGAGCCGGGAGCGGCCGGGCGGGCCCGGAGCCGCCCCTCGGGCCGGGAGCCCCCGGGCAGAGCTCTGTGCTCGGGGCCGAGGCCCGGGCGGCCCGGGCAGCGCTCGGCGGCCCGTGGGCCCCCGGCGCAGGCGGGTCCGTGTGGCCGGGCCGGCCCAGCCGTGTCCGCAGCGGGCTCCGAGGGGAGCGGCCCGGCCCGGCCGTGGCCGTGCGGGGCCTGGCGGGGCTCTGGGGGGCCGGGCCGGGCAAAGGCTGAGGCAGAGCGGGGCAAGCGCTGGCACAGAGGCCCCGGGCTCGCCGTGCCCCCCTGGCCACGCAGCCGGGCTCGGGGGCCGCCTCGCTCAGAGCCGGCCCCGGCTGCGGGGGTCCCCGGGGCTCCCTGGGCAGGGGCGGCGGGGGCTGCCGGAGCTCCGTGCCCGGGGCTGGGCGCGGCTGCCGAGGCAGCGGAGGATGCGGGGTCCCCCCGTGCTGGGGCCAACTCTGCCCGGCCCAGGGGCTGCACTGTCAGCCCGGAGCCACGTGGGGATCGCCCGGCACCGGCAGGGCTGGCAGGGAAACCGGCAATGGGGGGAGCACAAACGGGCAATACGAGAGCTGGGCGTGCTCCAGAAGCCTGGACGTGTTGGCAGCGTGGACAGGGGGGACCCATGGATACCCCAGGAGCCTGAAACAGGGACCCCGGACAGTGCTGACCCCTGGCACGCCTGTGATGCCAAAGTGGTGAGGCCAGAGAAGGGGAACCTGCGGGATTGCCAGGAGCCCCAGCAGCCCAGAGAGGGGAACACCAATACAAACTTGACCTGCAGCAACCCCGACAGGAGGGGCCTCCAGGAACCCAAAGTGGAGAGATGTGATAGGGGAAACCCAGGATTGGGGTTTTTTGCTGAATCTTGGTAATTTGTGTATTTTAGGGGAAAGAATCTCGGTGTTTTGGAGCTTTACACGGGCACCAGATTCCCAGTTACTTCTAGAGTGTGGAGGTTCAGGTGCCCAGCATTGGAGCTGTAATACCTCAGGGCAAAGGTGGCCAGGGTCAAAGAGAGACACCCCTCTGAGTATAATGGTCTCACCCATAGGCATTTCCAGGCTGATGTTAATGCAGCAGGCTTCATTGCTATCACCCAGTTCAACTGCCCTTTTTTCCTTATATGTACTCCCCCTAGAATGTTCTCCCCTCTCTTGTCCCCTATTGGTCCCGGTTTACTGCAGTGCTCCGCCCCTGTAATCTCATTGGTTCCTCAGCTGTGTCCTCAGCCCCATTTTGTCTCTTGTCCCTGGACCCTCTACATTGTGAAAGGCTGTGTTTGTAGCTCTGCACAAATATCCGTCTCTGGCCTTGTCCGTCAGCAGGTTAAGCAAGCGTGCTCCGGGCTCTGGGAGTGCAGGTTGCTCACAGAGGCTCGTTGTGGATGTGCTGCAACACTAGAGATGGAGTTGGGCAGGAGGAACCCCCTAACCCAGCTGTGCTCATCCATTGTATTTTTCCCCAAACCAGGATTTCCCATTCCCAAACCTTGGCCGGATGGAGGGGGAAGCTGTGAGGAAGAGGAAGATGTCCTGGGACACCCAGGCAGGTGAGGAGGAATTCAGTGCCCCTTTCCCCCTCTCTCCTGCTCCATCTCCCAGCCCAGCACGGCCCCTGGCTGCAGGACAACCCTGCTGCCAACGCCGTCCTGCTGGGGATGCACTGGGGGAATCTCCTTCCCCTTCCCTGTGGCATGGAGGCAAATCCCATCCTCTCCTTGTCCTTCCTCCCCCAGACAAGGAGCTGAGGATGGAGACCAGAGAGGAAAAATCTCCACGGCAGAACATCATGGAAGAGGCTGTTTTGCATTCAGGCAGGTCCAGGGCACAGGAATCCAATGTGAAGGAAAAGCCCCAGAGATTCCTCAGGAGGAGGGGCTCCACCGCCAGGCCAGGATGCTCTGAGGAGGAAAGACCCAACCTGAGCCAGGAAGGTGGACAGAGCTCCTGCCAGATCTCAGAGCTGGTGGTCCATGGGCAGCTTCATGATGGGGAGAAGCCCTACAAGTGCTTGGAGTGTGGGAAGAGCTTCAGGCAGAGCAGCACCCTGATCAGCCACCAGATGATCCACACCGGGGAATGGCCCTACGAGTGTGAGGAATGTGGGAAGGGCTTCAGCTGCATCTCTGCCCTTGTCATCCACCAACGCATCCACACTGGGGAGAGGCCCTACGAGTGTCCCCAGTGTGGGAAGAGGTTTCGGACCAGCTCCGATCTCCTCAGGCACCAGCACATTCACACCGATGAGAGGCCCTTCCGCTGCCCTGATTGCGGGAAGGGCTTCAAGCGCAACTCCAACCTCGTCACCCACCGGCGCATCCACACTGGGGAGAGGCCCTACCAGTGCCCCACATGTGGCAGAAGTTTCACCCAGAGCTCTGACTTGACCAGACACCAACGGAGGCACAAGTAAGGGAAGTCCTACCAGTGCCACAACTGCACAAGAGCTTCATGCCCAGCTCCAGCTTCATTCCCCATTGGCGGACCCACATTGGGAAACGCCCTGGTTATCCGTGTTCCCTGTGATCCATGTGGGGAAGACACCTGTCCCTTTTCCTACCCCTCCCAGTGACATGATGTGGCATTGAAAAACATGAGGGTCTGGCCATGGCCTGTCATTACATTCACTCCCACCTCAGGTCATTGCCAGGGGCAGGAAAGGGACTCTCTCTCACTATCTCTCCCTGAGGAGAAGGGTGTCCTTTCCAAGCAGGGGAAATTGTGGCCAGGAAGACCCAGTGAGCTGTGTAGTAGTTTTGCCTGCAAACAGTTTTATTTATCCCTTCTGTTACCAATATTGTTTCTGTTCCTGTTTGTTCCTTATCTCGTTGCTGTTCCAAATAAATTGTTCCTACCCCAGCCCGGGATCTTTGCCTTTTGTGCTTTCCATGGGAGGCAGGAGGACAGCGAGGGCAGCGCAGTTTTAGCGGGAGCAGGAAATTGGGGAATCCCATTCCTGAAGCCCGGCCCATGGAAACCGAGCATCCCAGCTGGTGCCAGCCCTGGTGGCCATGGCAACAGCCTTGGGAGTGGGTCCCTGGCTGGGGCTGTGGGAACCTCTTCCCTCTGGTGCCCAGGGACAGGAGTGGAGGGAACGGCTGCAGCTGAGTCGGGGCAGGCTCAGGTTGGATGTCAGGAAAAGGTTTTTGCCCCGAGGCTGCTGGGGCCCTGCCCAGGCTCCCCAGGGAAGGCTCCCAGCTCCAGGGCTCTCTGAGCTCCAGCAGCGTTTGGACAGCGCTGCCAGGCCCAGGCTGGCATTGTTGGGGTGTCCTGTGCAGGGCCAGCAGTTGGACTCCAGGATCCTGATGGGTCCCTCCCAGCTCAGCCAATTCTGTGGTTCTGGGATCCCATGAGCCTGGGGATGGGGGCTGCCAATGGTTGCCATGGCAACGGGCTCTGGCTGCAGGCCTGAGCTGGTGTCCATGGCAACCACCCCTGGCATGGGGTCTCCATGGAGCTGCCAAGGGACTGAGCATAGCAACAGGGGGCTGGTGATGGTTGCCATGGAAACTGAGCATAGCAACAGGGGTCCTGGTGATGGTTGCCTGCTAAGGATCAGATTTGTCACATGGCCTCAGAGGGGTTCCATGGGGACTTTCCAAGAGTCTCCAGGCTGTTCCAGAGCTGGAATGTCACAGGCAGAGACAGGGGCTCCATGGAGACCTCCCAGGGCTTTCTGGGGATGCTAAAGAGCCCTGTGCTCAGAGGCAGTCACAGCCATTCCATGCTGCCATCCCAGGGCACCTTGGGCTGCAAAGGCACCCATCTGTCACAGGCACTCAGGGGGCTCCACGGTGACATCCCAGGAGTCCCCAGGCTGCCAAAGAGCCGGGATGTCCCAGACACTCACAGGGGTTCCTGTCATGGGCAGAGTGGGAGCGTCAGGTAAAGTTTTTATTAGAGAACCTCCTGTCTGGTCACAAGGTGCAGAAAGGATTCCCAACAGCCCCCACAGATCCCCAAATGTCACCACTGAGTCAGAGATGACACAGACTCAGATCAGAAGGCTAAGGGCTAAAAGCCACCCGTTTATTCAATCCTCTTCTTTTATATCTTGGTTTGCTACATGTAGACCTGAT
>JAFCGX010000323.1:0-14056 GCA_019023105.1 Diglossa brunneiventris
GGTTTTCGGCCCGTTTTTGGGGTGTTTCAGCCCGTTTTTGGGGTGTTTGTGGTACCTTCTTGGCATAGTCGGTCATCTTGCGGGGCGAAGCTGAAGAACAGGATCCGCGCGGCCTCGGGGGAACAGGATCCGCTCGTAGGCGGCCCGATGCAGCCCGCGATCTCGTCCTGGGATGGGGAAAATGGGGAATTTTGGGGGGTTTCAGGGGGATTTGGGGGGTTTCAGAGGGATTTGGGGGTTTCAGAGCGATTGGGGGGTTTGCAGCCTCGATGCAGCCTGCGATCTTATCCCTGAGGGGAAATTTGGGGGATATTGGGGAATTTTGGGAGGTTTCAGGAGGATTTTGGGGGAGATTGGGGAATTTGGGGGTTTCAGAGGGATTTGGGGGGTTTCAGAGGGATTTGGGGGGGTTTGCAGCCTTGATGCAGCCCATGATCTCGTCCCTGAGGGGAAATTGAGGAATTTTGGGGGGTTACAGGGGGATTTGGGGGGATATTGAGGAATTTGGGGGGGTTTCAGGGGGATTTGGGGGGTTTGCAGCCTCGATGCAGCCCATGATCTCGTCCCTGAGGGGAAATTTGGAGGATATTGGGAAATTTGGGGGGGGGTTCAGAGGGATTTGGGATGTTTCAGGGGGATTTGGGGGGATATTGGAGAATTTTGGGGGTTTCAGAGGGATTTGGGGGGATATTGAGGAATTTGGGGGGTTTCAGAGGGATTTGGGGGGTTTGCAGCCTCGATGCAGCCCGCGATCTTATCCCTGAGGGGAAATTTGGGGGTTTCAGGGGATTTGAGGTGACTTTGAGGATTTTGGGGTCTCTGACCTGATGGTGTCCAGCAGGGCTGCCCAGGGGAGGGGTTTGGGGTGGTTTTGGGGCAGTTTTGGGGATATTTAAGGGAGGAGTTTTGGGATTTGGGGTTATGGGGGATTGTGGATGGATTTTGGGGTGATTTTTGAGGTGATTTTGGGGGATTTTGGGGTCCCTGACCTGATGGTGTCCAGCAGGATGTCGATGAAGAAGGTGTAGCTCTCTGCTGGGATGTTGCCCTTGGCCAGGAACACTTTGTTGTAGCTGCCCTCCATCAGGTACTGGGGACAAAAACGGGGTAAAAAACCCCAAAACGGGATAAAACACCCCAAAAATGGGATAGAACACCCCAAAAATGGGATAAAACACCCCAAAAATGGGATAGAACACCCCAAAAATGGGATAAAACACCCCAAAAATGGGATCAAACACCACAAAAATTGGATAGAATACACCACAAAAATGGGATAAAACACCACAAAAATGGGATAAAACACCCAAAAAACTGAATAAAACACATCCTAAATGGGATAAAGCACTCAAAAAATTGGCAAAATGCCCCAAGATTGGATTAAAACACCCCAGAAATGAGATAGAGAAACCCCAAAACTGAACAAAACATCCCGAATTGGTGTAGAACACCCCAAAAATGAGGTAAACCACCCCCAAAGTGGGTTAAAACACCCCAAAATGGGGTCAGAACTCCCCAAAATTCCACAGGAACGTTCCCCAAACCTGCACTAGGACACTGCCCTGGATTGCAGCCCCAAATCACCCAAAAATCCCCAAAAAATCCCCAAAATCCCATAAATCCCCCCAAAATCCCCAAAATCCCCCCATACCTGCTCGAGGGACACGGGGTGCCGGATGAACAGGTTCCCCTGTTCCCAAATCCCCCCAAACCCCATAAATCCCCCAAATCCCCCCAATACCTGCTCGAGGGACACGGGGTGCCGGATGAACAGGTTCCCCTGGACGTCCCAAACCCATAAATCCCTCCCAAACCCCATAAATCCCCCCAAACCCCATAAATCCCCCCCAAACCCCCCCATACCTGCTCGAGGGACACGGGGTGCCGATGAACAGGTTCCCCTGGATGTCGGGGGCCCCCAAACCCATAAATCCCCCCAAATCCCCCCCAAACCCCCCATACCTGCTCGAGGGACACGGGGTGCCGGATGAACAGGTTCCCCTGGATGTCCCAAACCCCATAAATCCCCCCAAACCCCCCCATAAATCCCCCCCAAACCCCAATACCTGCTCCAGGGACACGGGGTGGGTGCCGGATGAACAGGTTCCCCTGGATGTCCCAAACCCCACAAATCCCCCCAAATCCCCCCATAAACCCCCCATAAATCCCCAATACCTGTTCCAGGGACACGGGGTGCCGGATGAACAGGTTCCCCTGGATGTCCCAAACCCCATAATCCCCCCAAATCCCCCCAAAACCCCCATAAACCCCCAATACCTGTTCCAGGGACACGGGGTGCCGGATGAACAGGTTCCCCTGGATGTCCCAAACCCCCCAAATCCCATAAATCCCCCCAAACCCCAATACCTGTTCCAGGACACGGGGTGCCGGATGAACAGGTTCCCCTGGATGTCCCAAACCCCATAAATCCCCCCAAACCCATAAATCCCCAATACCTGTTCCAGGGACACGGGGTGCCGGATGAACAGGTTCCCCTGGATGTCGGGCGCCGGCAGCCGCTCCAGCTCCGTGTGGAACTCGGCACGCGGTTCTGGGACAGCAGGAACAGCAAATTCAGCCCCAGCGCTGGTGCCGCGACGCCGACTCGGGCAGCTCCTCCTGGGGGGGGTTCCAGAGAGTTCCAGAACGTTCCGTGCACCTCGGGGTCCCCCCTGAGCCCTCCCAGTGCCCCCCGGTGCCCCCAGCAGGTTCAGCCCCAGCAGCTGGTGCCGCAACACTGACTCGGGCAGCTCCTCCCTGAGGGGTTCCAGAACATTCTGAGGGGTCCAGAACATTCTGAGGGGTTCCAGAACATTCCAGAACATTCTGAACCCTCCCGGTGCCCCCAGCAGGTTCAGCCCCAGCAGCTGGTGCTGCCATGCCGACGTGGGCAGCTCCTCCCTGAGGGTTCCAGAATGCTCTGAGGGGTTCCAGAACGTTCTGAGAGATTCCAGAACATTCCAGAACGTTCTGAGGGGTTCCAGAATGTTCCAGAACATTCTGAACCCTCCCGGTGCCCCCAGCAGGTTCAGCCCCAGCAGCTGGTGCTGCCACACCGACCCGGCAGCTCCTCCCTGAGGGGTTCCGGAGAGTTCTGAGGGGTTCCAGAACGTTCTGAGAGATTCCAGAACGTTCTGAGAGATTCCAGAACGTTCCAGAACGTTCTGAGCCCTCCCAGTGCCCCCAGCAGGTTCAGCCCCAGCAGCTGCTGCTGCCACACCGACCTGGGCAGCTCCTCCCTGAGGGGTTCCAGAATGTTCTGAGGGGTTCCAGAACGTTCTGAGAGATTCCAGAACATTCCAGAACATTCTGAGGGGTTCCAGAACATTCTGAACCTCCCGGTGCCCCCAGCAGGTTCAGCCCCAGCAGCTGGTGCCGCCACACCGACCCAGGCCACTCCTCCCTGAGGGGTTCCAGAACGTTCTGAGGGGTTCCAGAACGTTCCGGAAGGTTCTGAGCCCCACAAAATCCCACCAAAAGCCCCCAAATTTCACCCAAATCTTTCCCAACCCCCAAATTCCCGTTTTTTTTCCATTTCAGGGGATATTTTGGAGATTGGGGCCCAGTGGAGCATCCTGAGCAAGAACTTCCCCCCAAAACCCCCAAATCCCACCCAAATTTTATCCAAACCCCCCTAAATCTTCCCCAAACCCCCCAAATTTTATCCAAAACCCCCCAAATTTCACCCAAACCTTTTCCAACCCCAAATTCCCTTTTTTTCCCCATTTTCAGGGGATATTTTGGCAACTGGGGCCCACTGGAGCATCCTGAGCAAAAACCTTCTCCTCAAATCCCCTTAAATCCCATCCAACCCCCCCAAAACCCCCTTAAACCCCCCCAACCCCCCAAATTTCACCCAAATCCTCCCAAATTTCACCCAAAACCTTTTCCAAACCCCAAATTCCCATTTTTTCCCCATTTCCAGGGGATATTTGGAGATTGGAACGCAGTGGAGCATCCTGAGGAAGGAAACTCCCCCTCAAAACCCCCCCAAACCCCCTCAAAACGCCTTTAAACCCCCCCAACCTTCCCAAAACCCCAAATTTTATCCAAAACCCCCCAAAACCCCCAAACTTCCCCCAAATTCCCCCGGGCTCACTTGTAGTCGAAGTAGTAGCACTTGAGCTGCGCCATGTAACGCTCAAAGGAGGGGATGTCCTTCCTCAGGATGCTCCACTGCGCCCCAATCTCCAAAATGTCCCCTGGAAATGGGAAAAAATGGGAAAAATGGGAAAAAAAAAACGGGAATTTGGGGTTTGGGAAAAGTCTGGGTGAAGTTTGGGGGGGGTTGGAAAAGATTTGGGAGGATTTAAGGGGTTTTGGGGGGATTTTGGGCCATTTCAGGGTATCTTAGGGGGATTTTGGGGACATTTTTGGGATTTTGGGGCCTTTTGGGCCATTTTGGGGGGAATTTTGGGCGGTATTTTGGTCCAGTTTTGGGAATATTTTTGGAGTATTTGGGGCCATTTTTGGGCAGATTTTTGGGGTATTTTGGGCTATCTTTGGGGGTATTTCGGTCCATATTTGGGTTATTTTTGGGGTATTTTGGTCCATTTTTGGGGTTATTTTGGGCAGTATTTTGGTCCAGTTTTGGGCAGATTTTTGGGGGGTATTTTGGTCCATTTTTGGGGGTAATTTTGGGGTATTTTGTGGGGTTTCTGGGCACTCACGGGCCAGGATCAGCTGCTGCTTGGTCATGGCCGAGCCGGAGGTGGGGAGGAAGTTCAGGTCCAGCAGAGCCACCTGGGGGCATTTCGGGGAGATTCTGGGGGGTCCCGATGGAATTTGGGGGACCCTGGGGGGGGTCCCGGTGCCCCCCCGCCCCGACCAACCCACTTCAATAAAGATTCGCTGTTAATTAATGGTTTGGTGCTAATTAAGGCCTCGGGGTTAATTGGTGTTTACAGGAAATGACACAAACGGAGGGGTTGGGTGGGGACACCCCAAAAATGCGGGAACCCCAAAATCCGGGACCCCCCCCTCAGCCCACGGACCCCAAATTCGGGGGTGCCCTCATCCCCAGACCCCTCAGACCCACAAATTCCCCCAAGCCCCCCAAAATTCCCCCAAAATCCCCTCAAAATCCCCCAAACCCCACAAAACTCCTCCAAATCCTCCTCAAATCCCCCAAAATCCCCCTCAAAATCCCTCAAACCCCCCATAAATCCCCCATATCCCCCTCAAACCCCCCAAGAAATCCCCCAAACCCTTCAGCCACTCCAAATTCCCCCCAAATCCCCTCAGACCCCCCCAAAAATCCCCCAGATTTCCCTCAAACCCCCCAAAATCCCCCTCAAAGGCCCCCAAAATACCTCAAGCCCCCCCCAAAAAATCCCCAAACCCCTCAGCCACTCCAAACCCCCTCAGACCCCCCAAAATGCCCCAAACCCCCTCAGACCCCCCGAAAATCCCCCAAATAATCCCTCAAATCCCGCTCAAGCCCCCTCAAAAATCCCCCAAACCCCTCAGCCACTCCAAACCCCCTCAGACCCCCCAAAAATCCCCCAAAATCCCCTCAGCCCCCCCCCCAAAAATCCCCTCAGGCGCTCCCCTCACCTTGAGCCTGCCCAGGGCCTCCCCGCACTTGGCCAGGTTGGGGCTTTTCCGGCCCCACTCTCCCTTGAGCTGCTCGTACAGCCGGCCGCGGCCCTGAGGCCTCCCCCGGTGCCCACCGGGACCCCCGGGACCGCCAGGCCCAGCCCGGTTCCCGCCGGGCCCGTCCCGGCCGCGGCCCCGGCCCCGTTCGGCACCGCCATGACTGCGCGCCAACGCGACACGGCCGCGAACCCCGGCGCGCTTTACGGCCGCGTCCCGGCAACGACGGCCGCGCTTTGCGGCCTCCCCGCGGGCTCCTCGCCGTGGCAACGCCGCCGCTCCCGCCCCTCGCCGCGCTCTGCGCTTGTCGTGAGGGCGTCGCCATGGCGACGGCGCGCTCGGTGCGGCCGGGCGGGGTCACCGTGGTAACGCGGCGCCTCACGGCCGCGCTTTACGGCGGGCCCCGCTTCTGAGGGGGCCCCGCGGGGCTTGGGGGTCCCCGGGGTGATTTCGGCGGTCCCTGAGGTGTTTGGGGGTCCTCAGGGTGGATTTGGGATCCCAAGGTGGTTTGGGGTCTCCGGGGTGATTTTGGGGGTCCCTGAGGTGTTTGGGGGTCCCCGGGGTGATTTCGGCGGTCCCTGAGGTGTTTGGGGGTCCTCAGGGTGGGTTTGGGATCCCCAAGGTGGTTTGGGGGTCTCCGGGCTGATTTTTGGGGGTCCCTGAGGTGTGGGGGTCCCCAGGGTGGTTTGGGGGTCTCTGAGGTGATTTTGGGGTCCTCGGGATGATTTTGGGGACTCCGGGGCGGTTGCCATGGTAACACCGCCGGGCACGCCGGTCGCCATGGCAACGCGCCCCCCTTGCGCCGCGCCCCCGCCGCCCCCGCGCGCTTTGCGGCCGGCCCGAGAGGGCGCTGAACGAAAAAAAGAGTGACGTCATCTGTGCTGGACGTGACGTCACGGCGAGCGTGTGACGTCACGCCCCCCCCGGCGCGCGCGCTCGGTCACGGCCGCGGCCGCGTTTGGAGTTTTTTGGTTTTTTATTTTTCTTTTGATTTTTTTTTTGTTTTGTTTTTTTTTTCTCCTTTTGGTTTTTCCGGGGGGCGCCCCTCCCCCCACCCCCACCGCGCCCCGCCCCCACCGCGCCCCTCCCCCACCCTTTACAAAAACGCTGCGAGATAAGAAACGGACCCGGGGGGGAGGGGAGGGGGGGCCGGGGGGTCCCTGAAGGGATTTGGGGTCTCCAGGGGGTTTGGGGGGTCCCTGAAGGGATTTGGGGTCCCTTGGGGGGGTTGGGGGTCCCTGAAGGATTTGGGTCCCTTGGGGGGGGGGTTGGGGTCTCCAGGGGGGGATTGGGGGTCCCTGAAGGGATTTTGGGGGTCCCTGAAGGGATTCTGGTCTCCAGGGGGGGTTGGGGGTCCCTGAAGGGATTTGGGGTCCCTTGGGGGGGGGTTTGGGGTCTCCGGTGGGGACATTTGGGGTCCTTGGGGGGAATTCGGGGGGTCCGGGGGGGTCCTGGGGGGTCCCTGAGGCGGCCCAAGGGCCCCTGGAGTGGGGGAGGGGACGTGGGGGGACCCCAAATTAACGTGGGGACATCGGGGGGGGGACCCCGGGGGGGTGACAATGGCCCCATCCCCTTGTCCCTGTGCCCTGCTGCCATCTCCCAGTGCTCCCAGTCCCCCCCAGTCCCCCCAGTCCCCCCGTCAGAACCCCTGGATGTGGCAGTGATCCCCGAGGGCTGCTCTGTCCCTGTCCCCACCATGTCCCCAACCCCTCCCAGTCCCCCCAATCCCCCCAGTCCCCCCAATATCCCCATCAGAACCCCTGGATGTGGCAGTGATCCCCGAGGGCTGTTCTGTCCCTGTCCCCACCATGTCCCCACCATGTCCCCAACCCCTCCCAGTCCCCCCCAGTCCCCCCAGTCCCCCCCAGTCCCTCCCAGTCCCCCCAGTGCCCCCCAATATCCCCATCAGAACCCCTGGATGTGGCAGTGATCCCCGAGATCTGCTCCCTGTCCGTCTGTCCCTGTCCCCACCGTGTCCCCAGTCCTCCCAGTCCCCCCAGTCCCCCCAATATCCCCCATCAGAACCCCTGGATGTGGCAGTAGGCCTCCAGGCTGGCGAAGAGCACGTAGAGCAGCCAGAGCAGCAGGAAGAGCCCGGCCGTGAGGATTTTGGGGGCGCGGGGCCCCCCCAGCTCGCCGCCGATGGGCGCGCGGCGCCGCCAGAGCAGCACGCCGATGGCGAGGAAGGCGAAGATGGTGAAGAGCGTGACGGGGAAGGCCAGCGTGCCCGGCGGGACGCGGAACGGCCGCCCCTGCGCCGCCCAGTACACGGCGGCCACCGACCAGGCCAGGCCCAGCCCCAGGAAGACGTTGACGGCGTTGGAGCCCGTGACGTTGCCGATGGAGGCGTCGGCACACGGGTCCTGCAGGGCGGCCACGCGGCTGGCGAACGTGTCTGGGGACACGGGGACAGTGGGGGCGTCAGGGGTGCTGGGGGCATTGGGGACATCAGGGGTGCTGGGGGCGTTGGGGACATTGGGGACATGGGGGACAGTGGGGGCGTCAGGGGTGCTGGGGACATTGGGGACATTGGGGACATCAGGGACATGGGGGACAGAGGGGACGTCAGGGGTGCTGGGGGCGCTGGGGACGTCGGGGACATTGGGGACAGAGGGGACGTCAGGGGTGCTGGGGGCGCTGGGGACATTGGGGACATGGGGGACAGAGGGGGCGTCAGGGGTGCTGGGGGTGCTGGGGACATTGGGGACATGGGGGACAGAGGGGGTGTCAGGAGTGCTGGGGGCGCTGGGGACATCAGGGACATTGGGGACAGAGGGGACGTCAGGGGTGCTGGGGACATTGGGGACACCAGGGACATCAGGGGTGCTGGGGGTGCTGGGGACATTGGGGGTGTTGGGGGCGTGGAGGACATTGGGGACATCAGGGGTGCTGGGGACATTGGGGACAGTGGGGACGTCAGGGGTGCTGGGGGCGCCGGGGACATGGGGACATTGGGGACATCAGGAGTGCTGAGGGCGCTGGGGACACCAGGTGTGTTGGGGAAATTGGGGACAGTGGGGTGCTGGGGACATTGGGGACACTGGGGATGTTGGGGATGGCAAGAGGACAAGGGGACATCATGGACATTGGGGGTGTTGGGGACATCAGGGGGACAGCGTTCACCGAGTCCTTGAGGCCCAGGGTCCCTGTCCCTGATCCCATCCCTTTGTCCCTCTGTCCCCAAGGTGTCCCCAATGTCCCCAAGGTGTCCCCAGGGTCCCAATGTCCCTCACCGGGGATGGAGGTGCCCAGCGCCACGAAGACCACGGCGTTCACCGAGTCCTTGAGGCCCAGGGTCCCTGTCCCTTGTTGTCCCCTTTGTTCCTGTGATGTCCCCCAATGTCCCCAAGGTGTCCCCAAGGTCCCCAAGGTGTCCCTAGGGTCCCTCACCGGGGATGGAGGTGCCCAGCGCCACGAAGACCACGGCGTTCACCGAGTCCTTGAGGCCCAGGGTGCAGCCGAAGTGCGCGGCCAGGTCCCCGATGAGGGCCGTGAGCAGCGCGAGGAGGAGGATGGAGACGCCGAAGGCCGCCCAGCCCCCCAGCAGCGCCGTGGGCGGCACGCAGGCGAACAGAACCTTCCAGAACACCGTCAGGAAGTGCATGACGTAATCGAAGCACGACGGCAGCCGCTCCTCGCGGCCTTCGTCATCCTCATCCTCGTCGCCTGCGGGGACAGCGGGGGGGGTGGCACCGGGGTTGGGGTCACCGGGATGGTGGCACCAGGGTTGGGGTCACCAGGGTGGTGGCACCGGGGTTGGGGTCACCAGGGTGGTGGCATTGGGGTTGGGGTCAGCAGGGTGGTGGCACCGGGGTTGGGGTCACCAGGGGGGTGCCATCAGGGTTAGGGTGACCAGGATGGTGGCATCAGGGTTGGGGTCACCGGCATGGTGGCACCGGGGGTCCCCATGGTGGTGGCATCAAGGTTGGGGTCCCCGTGGTGGTGGCACCAAGGCAGCGGCCAAAGGGGACCCTGGACAAGGTGGGAAGACCCCAAGAGGACCTTGGGGACACCTCAGGGACACCCTGGGGACCCCTGGGGACACTGGGGACCCCGTGCCACCTGCGCTGACGGTGATGGCCTCCAGGAACTGCTCGCGCCACGAGTGCGTGCCGATGACGGTGGCCAGGTTGGTTTTCTTCATCAGCTTGTCCACCGTGTTCTGGGGACACCGAGGACACCGGGGGGGTCAGGCCGTGTCCCCTGGCCGTCCCCAGCGTCCCCGAGGTGTCCCCGGGGTCACCTTGAAGTCGTAGGACTCCTCGATGACGACCTCGAGGCGCCGGTTGTCGCCCAGCACCGGTTTGCCCATCTCGGCGATGCGCCGCGCCTCCTCCTCCTCGGCCGAGAGCGCCCGCTCACCGTCCCCTGCGCCGGGGACACCGTGGGGACACCGTGGGGACACCGTGGGGACACCGTGGGGACATGGCATGGGGACACCATGGGGACATGGGGACACCGTGGGGGACACAGCCTGGGGACACGGTGGGGACGACGGTGGAGGACATGGGGACGTGGGGACACCATGGGGGACATGGGGACACAATGAGGGGACATGGGGACAAGGTGGGGACATGGTGGGGACACAGTGGGGGACATGGGGACACAATGGGGATGTGGGGACACCAGGGGGACACGGTGTGGGGACACAATGGGGACAGGGGGACACAGTGGGGACACCATGGGGACACAGTGGGGACACCATGGGGACACCATGGGGACACAGTGGGGACACCACGGGGACACCATGGGACACCTGACGGGGCGGTGGCACGAGGACACCGTGGCGTGGGACACGGCGACATACACGCTCATGGCACATCCACGGTCATGGGCCGCGTCCGAGGCCGAAGGCTCCTACCTTGGGCGAGCAGAAGAGCTGAGGAGAGAGGGGGGACGGCGGTGAGACCCTGGCGTCCCCTCGGTGTCCCCTCCCGCGTCCCCTCCCGCCGTCCCCGTACCCGAGATGCCACGCTTGAGCCAGCGCGGCGTCCCCAGCTCGATGAAGAAGTTCTCCTTCTTCTCGTACTCCTCATCGTCAACGATCTTCACCTGCAGCGTCTTCCTGGGGCGGGACAAGGGGAGCCTCGGCCTCAGGGTCATCGTCATCATCGTCACCGTCATCATCATCATCATCGTCATCCAGCGTCATCAGCATCAACATTATTCACCATCACCATCATCATCATCATCACCATCACCTTCCATCTCCATCCATCCGCTCATCCATGATCCGTCCTTCATCCATCCAAGGCCATCACCATCCACCCATCCTCTTCCTCTTCCATCTACATCATCCTCTTCCTCTTCCATCTCACCCAACCAATGACTGAACCAACAATCCAAACACGCTCTTCCTCCTCCATTTCATCCATCCATCCAACCATCATCCATCCATCCAACCATCATCCATCCATCCATCCATCCATCATCCATCCATCCATCCATCCATCCATCCTCCATCCATCATCCATCCATCATCCATCCATCCATCCATTCAACCATCATCCATCCATCATCCATCCATCATCCATCCATCCATCCATCCATCCATCCATCCATCCATCATCCATCCATCATCCATCCATCCATCATCCCTCCATCCATCATCCATCCATCCATCCATCATCCATCATCCATCCATCCATCCATCCATCCATCCATCCTCCATCCATCCATCCATCCCTCCATCCATCCATCCATCCATCATCCATCCATCCATCCATCCATCCATCCATCCATCCATCCATCCATCCATCATCCATCCATCATCCATCCATCCATCCATCATCCATCCATCCATCCATCCATCATCCATCCATCCATCCATCCATCATCCATCCATCATCCATCCATCCATCCATCATCCATCCATCCATCCATCCATCCATCCATCATCCATCCATCCATCCATCCATCCATCATCCATCCATCCATCCATCCATCATCCATCCATCCATCCATCATCCATCCATCCATCCATCCATCCATCATCCATCCATCCATCCATCCATCATCCATCCATCATCCATCCATCCATCCATCCATCCATCCATCCATCATCCATCCATCCATCCATCCATCATCCATCCATCATCCATCCATCCATCCATCCATCATCCATCCATCCATCATCCATCCATCCATCCATCCATCCATCCATCCATCCATCCATCCATCCATCCATCATCCATCCATCATCCATCCATCCATCCATCCATCCATCCATCCATCCATCCATCCATCCTCTTCCCCTTCCATCTCCACCCAACCAATGGCCCACCACCAACCCACCCATCCTCCTCGCCCTCCATCCCCACCCGCCCCCCCAACCCTCCTCCTCCTCCCCGCGCCCTTCCTCACGCCGTCTCGTCGTTGCGGAACTCCAGCTCCCCGCTGGCGTCCTCGTAGTCGACGCCCCCGCCGCGCGCGGTGCCCTCCACGGTGCGGAAGGGCACCATGACGGTGCCGCGCGCGCCCGAGCTGCGCACCACCGTCACCTCCACGTGGCCCTGGCACTCGCTGACGCGCACCGAGCGCTCGCGGAACCCGAAGATGCCGGCGTGGTCGTCGTCCAGGATGGTCACCGTGGCCACCAGCGGCGCCACCAGCTTGCCCTTGGGGTGGTCCTCGGAGTCGGCCTCGAACATGCCCTCGGCGTCGCCCACGCGCAGGTTCAGCAGCCGCACGAAGAAGTGCTCGTCCTCCTCGAAGATGTCGTCGTCGATGATGCCGATGGCCAGCTCCTTGCGCGTCTCGCCCGGCTTGAAGATGAGCGTGCCCTCGCTGTACTCGTAGTCCGAGCCCGCCTTGGCCGAGCCGTCCTCGGTGCGGAAGTCCACGTAGAAGGTCTGGTTGGCGCCCAGGCCCTGCTGGCACGCCACGGCCAGCGTCACCGAGCCGCAGTTCTCCAGGCAGTGGTACAGGCACGGCTCGAAGAAGATGCGGCTGCACGCCTCGTCCTCCTCGTCCTCCTCGTCCTCCTCGCCGGGCAGCGCCGGGGAGCGCCGCGCCGCCTCGGCCGCGTGCTTCTTGAGCACGTTGCCGGCGCCGGTCATGAGCCGCGTGGCCTGGATGCGGTAGAAGGCGCGGCTCTTCTGCTGGTGCACCAGGGCCATGTAGTTGGCGGCGTCCAGCAGCTGCTCCAGCTCCTTCTCCGGGTGCTTCTGCTTCAGGTCCTTCAGGATCTGGATCACCTCGCGCCGGCTCTCGTCCAGCTCCTTCTCCTCGGGCGTCGGCGACGGCGACGCGCCGGGCTCCGGCTCGGGCAGCGCCGGGAAGCCGCCGTCGGCCTCCAGGTCCTTGGGCGGGCGCTCGGCCTCGGTGCCGATGATGATGCCGCTGCGCGGGTCGGCGCGGTAGCGCTTGTAGACGTACTTGTAGAAGAGCAGCCTCTTGTCGGCCGCCCAGGCGAACACCACGCAGGCCGGGAAGAAGAGCAAGGTGAGGAAGGCCTCCCACACCTGCACCACGCCCGGCGTGATGACGGCCAGGATGAGGTAGAGCCAGATGTAGGCGAAGATGCTCCACGAGGCCGTGACGAAGAAGACGCGCAGGTGCTTGATGCGCCGGCTCTCGCCCGCGGGATGGCGTACACGCACACGGCGATCACCACGAACATGTTGAAGGCGGCGCTGCCCACGATGGTGCCCGGGCCCAGCTCGCCGGCCTGGAAGCGGTGCCCGCACACCTCGATGAGCGACAGGAGGATCTCGGGCGCCGAGGAGCCCAGCGCCATCAGCGTCAGGTTGGAGACGGTCTCGTTCCAGATGCGCACCGTGCCCACGCTGGTCTCGCCGTTGGCCTTGGTGACCGTGATCTCCTTCTCGCGCGACGTGATCACCTCGATGGAGGCCATGAAGCGGTCGGCGATGATGGACACGCCCAGGAACAGGTACATCATGGCCACGAAGTAGACGATGGCGCGCGCCCGCCTTGTCGCCCGCCGCCGGCTCGTCCGGCTGCCACACGGGCAGGAGGACGCCGGGCTGGCACCGCGCCGAGCCGCCGTGGCACGTCCCGTTGGGCCCTCGGCCATGGCCGGGGACGCCGCGGCCGCCGCGGGGCAGCCCCGAGGGCTCAGCAGCAGCCAGGCCGCCAGCGCCGGGCCCAGCGCCGCCATGGCGCCCTCGAGGAGCCTGCGGGGAGCAAGATTTGGGGTCAGACTGTGGGGTTTGGGGTGTGGGGATTGGGGATTTGGGGTTTGGGGTGTGGGATCGGGGATTTGGGGTTGGGGTGTGGGATCGGGGATTTGGGGTTTTGGGATGTGGGGCACAGCCATGGCACCCTCGAGGAGCCTGCGGGGAGCGAGATTTGGGGTCAGACTGTGGGGTTTGGGGTGTGGGGATCGGGGATGTGGGGTTTGGGGTGTGGGATCGGGGATTGGGGTTTGGGATGTGGGGTTTGGGATGTGGAGTTTGGGATGTGGGATGTGGGGCACAGTCATGGCACCCTCGAGGAG
>JAFCGX010000324.1:0-14030 GCA_019023105.1 Diglossa brunneiventris
CCCCCAAAATCCCCCAAAGATTCCCCAAATTTCGTCAAAATCCCCCAAAATCCCCCAAAAATCCCCAAAATCCCAAAACCACCCAAAAATCCCCCAAAATTCCCCAAATTTCCTCAAACTCCCCCAAATTTCCCCAAATTTCCTCAAAATCCCCCCAAATTCCCCGAAAAATCCCAAAAAATCTCCCAAAAATCCCCCCCAAAATTCCCCAAATTTCCTCAAAATCCCCCAAATGCCCCCAAATCCCACCAATTTCCCCTCAAACTCCGGAGAATCTCCCCAAGTTCCCATTTTCCCGAATTCCCGGTTTTCGGCCCAAATTCCCGGTTTTTGGCTCTGAATTCCCGGTTTTTGTCCCCAAAATCCACCGAGGGGGCAAAGACACCCCAAAATCCCCCACGGGGACCCCAAAATTCATTGGGGGGTGTTTTGCGGAGATAGAAGAAAAACTCCACAACTTCTATGAAAGTTGTAAAGCCGGTATGTTGTTTATTTTCAGCGCTGGACGCATGCGGAGATTGCTCTCCCTAAAAGGGCATGCGTCCCTCTGTGAACTCCAGAACTCCTTTTATCTCCCTTACAAATGCATATGCATACAATCTCACAATAGGCTTATACATATTCATTTTTACGAATTCTACAGTGACTTTTGCTGCTAGTTCTTTTTATCAGAAGGAATTTCTTGTGTCCCTGCAACGTTCCCGCAGCATTCCTGTCTCTCCTTTATCTCTCTTCGCTGTCTCCTTCTTTATCTCCTTGTCTTCCACTGAAGCAGCTTTCTTTTCGGCTTTGGCTTGACACAGAAAAGGACATTTTACCTCTTTCTACTCTGGGGTCTTTACTATGCCTCATTTCCCCCCTTTCCTAGAAAATAAGTAAATTCTTTTACTTAATGCAGGCCCTTATGGCAATAAGTGTCTCTCAATGCTTTACTATGTACATTTGATAAGGAGGTTAACACTGCCACTCGCTGTAGTATCTTACAATTCTAAATTAGCAATACAGTAGATAATCCTAAACTTATTCTAACTAATATTAACAAAACTACAATGGGATGACATAACTTATTAAGGATTCCCTCTGCAGTTGGTGACCATCCAAAGATCACATCCCACCAGTGATGATCTGCATTTTGTTTTATTCTCTGTAGAATTCGGGTTATTTCTTTTGTATCATGTTGGACAGTAATTAGGGTCTTCCTTCCACTTTCTTGGATCTCTTTCAAGATCGTTAGTAGGTCCTGATGCTTAATTAATTGTCTTACTAATGTAAGGTTCATCCCAATAGGGGTAGGTGATAACTTGTTAAACATTGTATAGTTGGTTTCAATCAACTGGTGAGATGTCACAGGGGCTAAGTACGAAAAATCACACCCGATTATCTTAGCAAAATTACAAATACAGAAATTAGAGTGATTTCTACTAGACAAAGTAACATCATTGCTATCAATTTTACAGTAGTACAGGCAGTTCTCAAGCAGACACATCCTCTTCCAGTATATACGAGCACAGTTTTCTGGTCAGTGACTGGGTGAACTTCGAAGTGGCAGATACTCTGTTCAGTGTCTAAGCACACATCCTGGGCATTAATAGTATTGCTTTCACAAATGAATCCCAGCTGTTCTCTAGTAATGCAGGATTCCAAGTTTACTGTTTGCCATTTTTCATTATCTTCGTGCCCACGTCTATGTTCTGAAGGGTAGAGTATTGTTTTTTCATGGTTTAATCCTAGTGCAATGATGGGATGGATAACATAAACAGTGGCATTACGTATGGTAAGCACAAAGGCAGTGGCCACATTAGAAGCAGGATCATAGGTGAAATTTACCATGGTCCACCAGGATTGAAACTTCCTTTCAAAATCAATTGCATTGTCCCAGACAATTTTCCGAATTTCAGCTGGAAAATTGCCTTCACCCCCTTCCCGTATGATCAGAGCTGCTGTTGCCTGCATCCATAACTGTGCTTGTATACAACTGAAAGCTAAAGAACATTATCCTGAACTGCACTAAGTGCTTCTACTATTAACTTGTGGTCATGGTCCCCGGCTTTTTCCACTTTGGCAGTACTTTTGAAATCTGCCATTGGCTGGTTCCTAATGCCAATAGAGATGACTGTAAGGGCTGTTTCAATTTTGTTAGGCCACCTGCTGCAGTTGCCAATTTATTTATCAGTATTTCTGAATCAATTCCATTTAAAACTCCTAATCCTGTTCCTAATATTCCAGTTAGGTCCTTTTTTATCCTGCTCCTGAGGTATACCTGTCTTTGTAACCATGTTGTCCAGCCCTCAAAGATGTTTTTAGGAAGGAGGAACAGGCTGGCTGGATTTTTGAGATGTTAATTTGCATTAGTAACTCGACACGTTTCAGAGACCATTCTGGATTGAACAATAGTTGTTGTTCGCCACATTCCTCACTATGTAGGGGCCTATTTCATACACTCAGGTTCAAGTTTGGGTTGAGTCTGGACTATGTGAGTCGTAGTGTGGGTATGAGGTCCTGCTGTTGTAAAAAGTGCAGTGTCTATTTGGAATTTAAATGAAAGTCCGACAGCATCCGAGCCCAAATGCAAGTTACTTCTACAGGCTGTATCAAGGTGAAATTACACCAACAGTCTGATTCATTTAGGCTATCACAATTCCTGGTGTTCGTATACACCAGGAGAGGCTGAGACGCTAATTTCATCTGGTCTCTCATGGCTGCTTCCCATTAATGACCCGCACCCCCCCTTTGATCTCCTCTCCTCTGATCCCTTGAAGTGTCCACAGTTCCCGTTCCTGCCATTCCTGCTTCTCATATACCTGATTCTCATGGATCACTATAATGGATAGGCTTAAATCTTTTATCTCAGAAAGTTCTCCCATGGATCCAGTATACTGATGAAAAGCCTGGGACCAAGGCCATTCAGCATTGCTATGGATAAAGGTACTCTCTAATTCTAAAACTTCAGCGATAGTTACATACAAAACAATTCTGTAAATCAAAGTACGAACTACTCCCGATCGCAATGTACCCATCATGCCCGGGTAAGTTTTAGTCTCAGTTCATTGTCTCCTGGTGTCACTCTCCGAAGGGCTTCTGGGCCTTCTTAACTCGAGAGTGATGGATCCAGGCGTTCTGCTCCTTGATTTTGATTGCAGTGAAGGTGGTGAGGAGTACTTGAAACGGTCCCTCCCACTGTGGTTCCAAAGTCTTTCTGTAAGAGACTTAATCGTATCCAAATCAATCTCCAGCGTATACTGTATGTTATGTACTGGCCCATCTAACTCCCTGCTCCGAGCTCCAGCCACGTGCTTCTCGATTTCTCTGAGCTGTTTGTTTAAAGCCACCATGTATGTGGCCAGTGTCACTTCCCCTATGTGGGTGGACATTCCCTTTTGTATTCCATATGGTCTTCCATAGAGTATTTCAAAAGGGCTCAACTTTTCTTTAGCTCGAGGTTTAGTTCGAATTCGTAATAGTGCCAATGGGAGAGCTGGGGCCAGGGTAGATTAACCTCCTGCCCCAGTCTTATAATTTGCTGCTTAATTAATGATTCATTTTCTCTACCTGGCCGCTTGACTGGGGACGGTAGGGAGTGTGGAGCTCCCAATCTATTCCCAGGTGGCTACTAATCTGCTGCACTATTTTGGAAATGAAATGTGATCCCCTGTCTGAGGATATTGTGGCTGGAACTCCGAAGCGTGGTATTATTTCTTGTAATAATACCCTGGTTACTTCTCGAGCTTTGACAGTTCTGGTGGGGAATGCTTCTGGCCACCCTGAAAATGTATCTGTTAATACTAGTAAATACCGATACCCCCCTTTCCTTGGGAGTTCTGAAAAGTCAATTTGCCACTGCTGTCCAGGCCCATGGCCTCTCCCAATCTGACCGAGTTTCGGCCTGGGGGTATTTTTGGGGTTAGTCTGGAGGCAAAGGTCACACTGTCGGGTTACTTGAGTAATAGTAGCATATAGATTCCTAGCAACAATTCTTTCAACCAAGTAGGTGTATAGGGCATCTATTCCCCAGTGTGTTTTCTGGTGTTCTTCCTTTACTAGTGACCACAGTAAATGGGAGGGGATTACCAGCTTCTTTTCAATAGTGGCCCACCCTTCCTGGTTATATGTCCCTCCTTGATCTTCAATTAACTTTTTATCTCTCTTATTATATTCTGGCTTACCTTCAAGAGAAATTTGCTCATCTGGGATTAGGGCTCCTTCAATAGCTACCTCACCTTTTGCTGCTTCTTTTGCCTCTCTATCCGCCAGCTCATTTCCTTCTTCCAATTCTGAGCTCACTCTCTGGTGTGCTTTAATATGCATAATTGCTACCTTTTCAGGCAGCTGAACTGCTTCTAGCAGCCGGATTATCTCTTGTGCATATTTGATGTTTTTTCCTTGCGAGGTCAGCAGTCCCCTCTCTTTCCAGATGGCTCCATGTGCATGTACGACTCCGAATGCATACCTCGAATCTGTATAGATGTTTATTTTCCTTCCTTTTGCCATTTCCAAGGCACGGGTCAGGGCAATTATCTCGGCCTTCTGTGCAGAGGTACCTGTGGGTAAGGGTCCAGATTCAATTACCTCTCTGCAGGTGGTCACTGCATATCCAGCATGCCGCTTTCCATTGGCAATGTAGCTACTCCCGTCAGTGAACCAGGTCTCTGCATCGTCCAAAGGAGTGTCCTTTAAGTCTGGACGGCTGGAGTAGGTAGCTTCAATGGTCTCCAGGCAATCGTGGTGTACTGCTTCTCCTTGATTTCCACTGAGAAAAGAAGCTGGGTTGACAATATTAGTCACCACTATCTCTACATCATCTTGCTCTACCATGATGGCCTGGTATTTTAGAAACCTCTGTGGTGAAAGCCAGTGGCCACCCTTTACTTCCAGTACTGCGGACACTGTGTGGGACACTAGCACAGTCATTTTCTGTCCGAGGGTAAACTTGCGTGCCTCCTGAATATTCAGCACGACTGCTGCTACAGCTCTGAGGCACCTGGCCATCCTTTGGCTGTTGCATCTAGTTGCTTGGAGAAGTAAGCAACTGCCCTCCGGTATGGGCCCAAGTCCTGAGCCAATATTCCCAAGGCAATTCCCTGTCTTTCATGGGAAATAAAAAGAATGGTTTACTTACATCTGGAAGTCCCAAAGCGGAGCTGACATGAGGGCACTCTTTAGCTGGTGAAAGGCCCGTGTGGCCTCTTTTGTCCCTGGAGATCTCTGTTTCCATCGGTAATAAGAGCATAGAGGGTCTAACGAGCAGTCCATAATTATAACCCACAGCCGGCACCACCCTGCCATGCCTAAGAAGGTTCGGAGTTCCTTCACTGTCTGGGGTTTTGGAGTTTGGCATATGGCTTCCTTGCGAGCCTGCCCTAAAGTCCGCTGCCCAGCACTCACTTCGTACCCCAGGTAGATTACTTTCTGTTTCACTACTTGTGCCTTTTTCTTTGAAACTCTGTATCCTTGGAGTCCTAGGAAATTTAAAAGGCTTACCGTCCAGGCCACACATGCTTCCCTCGTCTGGGTGGCTACTAGAAGGTCGTCCACATACTGCAAAAGCCTTCCTTCTCCCTGCGGAGCTTCCCAGGACTCCAGATCTTTAGCCAGTTGCTCCCCAAACAGGGTGGGGGAATTTTTAAAGCCTTGGGGCAATCTGGTCCATGTGAGCTGGGTTTTGCGCCCACTTTTAGGGCTTTCCCATTCGAATGCAAAAATTTTCTGGCTGGCTTCGTGGATGGGGAGGCAAAAGAAGGCATCCTTTAGATCTAGAACAGTAAACCAGGTTAGCTCAGGTGTTAGACAAGTTAATAGAGTATATGGATTGGCTACTACCGGATATAAATCTTCTGTTATTCTATTGACAGCCCTCAAATCCTGTACTACCCGGTATGACCTATCAGGCTTTCGAACAGGTAGAATGGGAGTATTGAAATCAGATTGACACTCTTTCAGTATTCCTAACCGCAGAAAATTGTCAATTATTGGGCAAACTCCTTCCTGTCTTCTTTCTTTAGGGGTACTGCTTAATTCTCACTGTTGTGCCCCTCCTTGAGTTTAATTACCATAGGGGAGGTATTTTTCGCCCTTCCCGGTACATCAGAGGCCCATACTCCAGGAAATACTTGACCTAGTATTTCTTCATCAATTTCTTCCTTAATTTCAATGGCTGTTAAGGTTAAACTTAATATCTCTATGTACTTTTGATCATTTACCTCCAGAGTAACCTCTCCATTTTTAAATGTAATGGTTGCTTGTAACTGCTCCAGTAAATCTCTGCCTAAAAGTGCCTTTGGTGAATTGGGCATGTACAAGAATTTATGAATACCCCATTGCTTTCCCAATTTATACCTTAAAGGTTTGCAAAAATATGCCTTTTCAGACTGGCCAGTTGCCCCTTGTACTACAACATAATCATTGTCCACAGGTACTAAAGCTTTATTTAAAACTGAATATGTAGCCCCTGTATCAACCAAGAATTCCACCCTTTTCCCTTCTTCCCCCAGCCTCATTGTTATAACCAGTGGATCCGCTGGGGCAGGATCCCCCGGTCCCCCTCAGTTGTTTTGTACGTGTGCAGCCATTTGTTGACCTCCCTGCCTCCATTCTGGGCATTGATCTCTCCAGTGACCAGTTCTTTTACAGGCTGCACACTGGTTCCTGCCCAGCCGAGGTGGTCCTTGTCTGGGTGGCCCCCGATAATATCTTCTCTGCCTCTCCTCCTGTACCACTGCCACCAACTTTCTCATTCCCTGTTTATATCCTTCTTCCCGGTTACTAAATACCCTCCAAGCTTCCTCTAGTAAGGTTTCGAGATTTCTCGCTTCCGGCCCCCGCAATTTCTGAAGTTTGCGTCTAATATCTCCTGCAGACTGCCCCAAAAATGAATTGACTAGTTGATTCATCCCTATCTCAGACCCCGGATCCAATGATGTATGACGACGCATCACATCCCTTAAACGCTCTAGAAACTCAGATGGGTCTCAGAAGGCCCCTGCTTGAGGGAATATAAGGCAGACCAATTTATGGTTTTTGGATAGCTCTTTCCACCTCTGTTGCTATCCAGCCTTGATATTCTACTAATTTCCTTACTTCTGCCGAAATATTAGGGTCCCACCCCGGGTCTTGGAGGGGAAATGTTCCTTTACATCTAACTGCTTAGCCTTGCAATAATCCTCTGCCAAGGTCTCTGCTGTCCTCAAGATCAGCTGTTTCTCTGTCTCAGTGAATGCATCCAATAGTAACTGAATGTCAGCCCAGTCTGGGTTGTGTTGTTTGATAACATATCGCAGACGTTTGGCAGTAAGTATCGGATCAACACGATAATTCCTAGCAACCCTTTCCCATGCCTCTAGATCAAGAGTGGTGAATGGAACTTTAATCATTAATCTCCCTCCTTCTGGTCCTACTGCCTCCCGCAGAGGGGCTTGTAACACTGTTTGCCTCCTAGTTCTAGATGCAACTGGGCTTCCCGGGGGGGGGCGGACTCTAGCGGATGTACCTTCCCCACCTGAGTCTTCCTCCTTTTTGGGGAAGTTCCCTTCCTCTTCATCCTCATCTCCAGATTCCTCAATCTCGCTCCTCCTAGGGGGAGCTTTCATCCACTCGAACGTATCTCGTTCTTGCTCCTCAGAATGATAAACCTTATCTGATCTCCTACACCGCTGCCCTATACTACATGCTGAACAGCAACGTTTGATTTGCCCTTTCTTTGCTTTGTTTTCCTTTTCGAGGGCCAAGACCAATGGGTCTGAGGGCGGTTTGATCCCACAGTCCTTTTGCCATTCTTGGTGATTCCTTAGAACAAAAAACATATCAGCATACGAAATCTCATCCATTTACCTTCCCGTCTTAAAACAACATTAACTGCAATAAGGTATTATAATCTAAGGTTCCAGTGGGCGGCCACTTCGCCCCGTCCTCTAACTTATATAGTGGCCACCAGCGTGTGCAGTATTGAATTAGATCTTTTTTGTTCTCAGAGCCCCCCCTACTGGTGACTTCTTCCAGTGGGCCAAAATACACCCCAAGGGGCTAGTCCGAGGGACTTCCTTGCTCTGGTTAGCTCCCATTATCTCCTTCTCCTAGCCTTATCTCGCTTCCACCCAAACCTCCCCTCACAGATTCTCACAGTAGCTTCCCAGTCTTTCTCCCACACCTGCCAGGTGACAGGTATCAGATGAGATTTCCCACACACAAGTTTTAAAATCTTAGGCTCTGAATCAGCCTTCTCGGAAACTTTAATTTACACTCGGGGCAAGTGCCCTGACGCTTATTAGAACAGCAATACCAGCGTCTCTCACAAACTCCACACTGCAATAATACCACGCAGCGTGCCAGCCTCTTGATGCACCAAAGGCTTTCAGGAATTGCCCGCAGAGGCAGGCTATTCCGCCTATTACAGGGAACTCTAAATCCTCTACGGCAGGCTGTTCCCAGTCCAGACTTACTACAGCACCAGCTGAAGTCTGGTAGAGCCCCTCCAAATGAATTCGTTCGTCCCCTCTATCTATCCAGTAATTCACAGGATTCACAAACTCCAGGGGTCGAGTCCAAACCACTGAGGCAGAGGAACCCTTGGGGTTCGTCTAGCCACTGTGAAAGCGTGCACAATCCACACCACACTTTGCAATTCGCCGCCTTTACTCAGTACGTCCTCCCCCACGCTTCTCCACTATTTGCTCTGTTTCTCTGCCGGGCGTTCTTCCCTGCCCCCGCAGCCGGCCCCTGCCGGTGCCTCAGGCCCCAATCGGCCCCTCCAGTCACGGGTAGAAACCCCCCCCGCACTGTAGATATGCTTTCTTTTATACACTTATATACTTGCACAATTACAAACAGGATGTACCACACAATGATACAGTGTCCGGACACCACACACACACACACAGACACACCACACACGCCCACTCCCGCTCTATCAGGAGTGAACCTCTCCTACACACGGGTCTACTCGACCCTCCCAGGGTCGCTAACGGCCGCTCTATCAGCAGTGGAACCCCTTTTCCCGTTCGCCGCTCCTCTGCCGCGCTATCGGCTACGGCCACGGGCCCCGCACTCAGACGTCTCTGAGTGACTTACTCAGCTATCCTTATTCACCTTTTATTCACCCTTTTCCTCCCCCCCCTGGGGCCCCTCTTAATACATACCGTATCCTCCGCAGCCGGCAGGTCCTTGTCTGTCCTCGCAGGTGGCAAGCCGAGACGAGCGGAGCCCCTCCAGGAAAATCCTGGGGCGCGCCTTGGAGGTCCGTTTATCCCCTCTGCCCCTGCGGGGACAGAGAACTCCTGGCCTGGCTCGCCAAATGTTTTGCGGAGATAGAAGAAAAACTCCACAACTTCTATGAAAGTTGTAAAGCCGGTATGTTGTTTATTTTCAGCGCTGGACGCATGCGGAGATTGCTCTCCCTAAAAGGGCATGCGTGCCTCTGTGAACTCCAGGACTCCTTTTATCCCCCTTACAAATGCATATGCATACAATCTCACAATAGGCTTATACATATTCATTTTTACGAATTCTACAGTGACTTTTGCTGCTAGTTCTTTTTATCAGAAGGAATTTCTTGTGTCCCTGCAACGTTCCCGCAGCATTCCTGTCTCTCCTTTATCTCTCTTCGCTGTCTCCTTCTTTATCTCCTTGTCTTCCACTGAAGCAGCTTTCTTTTCGGCTTTGGCTTGACACAGAAAAGGACATTTTACCTCTTTTCTACTCTGGGGTCTTTTACTATGCCTCAGGGGGGCAAAGACACCCCACAAAATCCACCGGGGGACCCCAAATTCCCATTGGAGACCCCGAAATCCATCGGGGGACCCCAAAATTCAACAGGGGGACCCAAAAATCCGGCATGGGGACCCCAAAATCCACCAGGGGGACCCCAAATCCACCAGGGGGACCCCAAAATCCAACAGGGGGACCCCAAAATCCACCAGGGGACCCCAAAATTCAACAGGGGGACCCCAAATCCGGCATGGGGACCCCGAAATCCACCAGGGGGACCCCAAAATTCAACAGGGGGACCCCAAAATTCAACAGGGGGACCCCAAAATCCGGCATGGGGACCCCGAAATCCGTCATAAAAATAATCCCCCCAAAATCCCCCCAAAATCAACAAAAATAATCCCAAAAAATCCCAGAAAAATCAACAAAAATCATCCCAAAAAATCCCAGAAAAATCAACAAAAATAATCCCAAAAATCCCAGAAAAATCAACAAAAATAATCCCAAAAATCCCAGAAAAATCAACAAAATCATCCCAAAAAATCCCAGAAAAATCAACAAAATCATCCCAAAAAATCCCAGAAAAATCAACAAAATAATCCCAAAAATCCCAGAAAAATCAACAAAAATAATCCCAAAAAATCCCAGAAAAATCAACAAAAATAATCCCAAAAAATCCCAGAAAAATCAACAAAAATCATCCCAAAAAATCCCACAAAAATAATCCCAAAAATCCCAGAAAAATCAACAAAAATCATCCCAAAAAATCCCCCAAAAATCAACAAAAATCATCCCAAAAACTCCCAGAAAATCAACAAAAATAATCCCAAAAAATCCCAGAAAAATCAACAAAATATCCCAAAAATCCCAGAAAAATCAACAAAAATAATCCCAAAATCCAGAAAAATCAACAAAAATCATCCCAAAAAATCCCACAAAAATACCCAAAAATCCCGAAAAATCAACAAAATCATCCCAAAAATCCCAGAAAAATCAACAAAATAATCCAAAAAATCCCAGAAAAATCAACAAAATCATCCCAAAAAATCCCACAAAATATCCCAAAAATCCCAGAAAAATCACAAAAATCATCCCAAAAAATCCCAGAAAAATCAACAAAAATCATCCCAAAACTCCCAAAAAACAACAAAAATCATCCCAAAAATCCCAGAAAATCAACAAAAATCATCCCAAAAAATCCCAGAAAAATAATCCCAAAAATCCCAGAAAAAGCAACAAAAATCATCCCAAAAAATCCCAAAAAATCCCAAAAATAATCCCAAAAAATCCCAGAAATCAACAAAAATAATCCCAAAAAATCCCACAAAATAATCCCAAAAAATCCCAAAAAATCAACAAAAATCATCCCAAAAAATCCCACAAAAATAATCCCAAGAATCCCAGAAAAATCAACAAAAATCATCCCAAAAAATCCCAGAAAAATCAACAAAAATCATCCCAAAAATCCAGAAAAATCAACAAAAATAATCCCAAAAAATCCCAGAAAAATCAACAAAATAATCCCAAAAAATCCCAGAAAAATCAACAAAAATAATCCCAAAAAATCCCACAAAAATAATCCCAAAATCCCAGAAAAATCAACAAAAATCATCCCAAAAAATCCCAGAAAAATCAACAAAAATAATCCCAAAAAATCCCAGAAAATCAAAAATCATCCAAAAAATCCCACAAAAATAATCCCAATCCCAGAAAATCAACAAAAATCATCCAAAAAATCCCAGAAAAATCAACAAAAATCATCCCAAAAACTCCCAGAAAAAATCAACAAAAATCATCCCAAAAATCCCAAAAATCAACAAAAATCATCCCAAAAATCCCAGAAAAATATCCCAAAAATCCCAGAAAAGCAACAAAAATCATCCCAAAAAATCCCAGAAAAATCAACAAAAAAATCCCAAAAAATCCCAGAAAAATCAACAAAAATAATCCCAAAAAATCCCAAAAATAATCCAAAAATCCCAGAAAAATCACAAAAATCATCCCAAAAAATCCCAGAAAATCAACAAAAATCATCCCAAAAAACTCCCAGAAAAATCAACAAAAATCATCCCAAAAAATCCCAGAAAAATCAACAAAAATCATCCCAAAAATCCCAGAAAATAACCCCAAAAATCCCAAAAAGCAACAAAAATCATCCCAAAAAATCCCAGAAAAATCAACAAAAATAATCCCAAAAATCCCAGAAAAATCAACAAAAATCATCCCAAAAAATCCCACAAAAATATCCCAAAAAAATCCCAGAAAAATCAACAAAAATCATCCCAAAAAATCCCACAAAAATAATCCCAGATCCCAGAAAAATCAACAAATCATCCCAAAAAATCCCAGAAAAATCAACAAAAATCATCCCAAAAATCCCAGAAAAATCAACAAAAATAATCCCAAAAATCCCAGAAATCAACAAAAATATCCAAAAAATCCGAAAAATCAACAAAATAATCCAAAAAACAAAATAATCCCAAGATCCAGAAAAATCAAACAAAATCATCCCAAAAAATCCCAGAAAAATCAACAAAAATCATCCAAAAAATCCCAGAAAAATCAACAAAAATCATCCCAAAAAATCCCAGAAAAATCAACAAAAATCATCCAAAAATCCAACAAAATATCCCAAATCCCAGAAAATCAACAAAAATCATCCCAAAAATCCCCCAAAATCAACAAAAATAATCCCCCCAAGAATCCCAGAAAAATCAACAAAATAATCCCAAAAACTCCCAGAAAATCAACAAAAATCCCTTAAGAAATCCAAAAATCCGAAAAAAATCCTAAAAAAATACTTAAAAATCCCCCCCAAAAAATCCCCCAAACGTCCCCAAAAAATCAGCGAATTTTGACATTTTTGTGGAGATTTTTGGGGGGATTTTGGGATTTTTTTGGAGTTTTTTTTGGGGGGATTTCAGGTTTTTTTAGATTTTGGGGGTTTTTGTTAATTTGAGGGTTTTTTGGGGGGATTTGGGGCTCCTCAATCCCAAATTTGCAAAGCCCAAACCTCTAAAAATGCCTCAAAATCCCCCAAAAATCCCTAAAAAACAGCGAATTTTGGGATTTTCATGGGGGTTTCTTGAGGATTTTTTGGGGATTTTCAGATTTTTATTTTTTTAGTTTTGGCAATTTTGGGGTTTTCCACTTTTTTTGGGGCCCCTAAATCCCAAAATCCCCCAAAATCCTTCAAAAATCAACAAATTTTGGATTTTCATTGGGATTTTTTGGGGATTTTGGGATTTTCTGGGGGATTTGGGGTTTTTTTGGGGTTCCTCAATCCCAAACCTTTAAAAATTCCCCCAAAAATCCATAAAAAAATCAATTTAAAACCCTCAAAAATCCCTAAAAAATCAACGAACGTTGGGATTTTCCCGGGGTTTTTTGGGGGGGGATTTCAGGATTTTGTTTAGATTTTGGGGATTTTGGGTAAATTTGGGGTTTTTTTTCAGGGAGAAAACCTCAAAATTTGGGACAAAAACTTCAAAATTTGGGACAAAACCCACAAAAATTGGGGTGAAAACCACAAATTCTGGACATAAAAGAAAAAATTTGAGGTGAAAACCTCAAAAGTTGGGGACAAAAACTTCAACATTTGAGATAAAAACCACAAAAATTGGAGTGAAAATCACAAATTTTAGACTTAAAAGCAAAAAATTTGGGGTGAAAAGTACAAAAATTGGGTGAAAATCACAAATTTTGGACTTAAAACCAAAAAATTTGGGTGAAAAGCATAAAATTTGGAATTAAAACCAAAAATTCAGGGAGAAAACCTCAAAATTTGGGACAAAACCCACAAAATTGGGGTGAAAACCCAAATATCCGTCCAAAATTCACCCAAAATCCACCTGAAATCAACTGAAAACTTCCAAAATCAACCAAAATTAACAAAAATTCGCTAAAATTCCCTCAAAATTAACCCGGAATGAACTAAAATTAACAAAAATCCACCTAAAATGAACCAATTTAGCCAAAATCAGCCAAAATGAACCCAAAATGAACCAGAATTCGCCCCAAATCAGCCAAAATTCCCCCAGTTCATCAAAAATCGAACAAAATCAGCCAAAATTCACCAAAATCACCCGAAATTCACTCAAAACACCAAAACTCCCAAATTCTGCACCCATATTGACCCAAAATCAAAGAAAATCACCCAAAATTAACCAAAATCACCCAAATTTCACTCAAACCACCAAAAATCCCTAAATAATCACCAAATTCACCAAAATCAGCGAAATTGACCCAAAATCAGCCAAAATCCCAAAATCTCCACCCCAAAATCAGCCAAAATTCACCCAAATTTACCCCAAATCAGTCAAAATCACAAAAAA